>SNQJ01S0009530.1:112276-123278 GCA_010110895.2 Picea sitchensis
TATCACATATAAAACAATCAAACCCCAATGGTTCACTCCCCGACTCGATTTGGAGTCCAAGGGGTTCCATCCATGCCTTTGCATCCTCAAGGTCCAAAATCTTGTACACTGAGTAAAACCGAATCAATAGCACCTGTCTATGTCAATGTAGTAAAATAATCATGTCATCAACCCATAACGCCTCATAATCAAAATCAATGTTTCAATAGCATAATAATACAGATCACTTGGGAGCAAGTGTCGTCAAAGAAAAGTTCACTCGGTGCGCAAGAGCGGGATGTTACAGATCATAAGGGATATCTCTGAGAAGGAGATATAGTAACACTTGCAAACATGGACTAGATGACTCCATCAATTGGTGAGACAGGATATCTCGCTAAGTACCAAATCTAAATTAAGTGTGGAAATCAAAAGAAATTTTGGACATCGTTCACTCATATGTGTGTGGACTAATGTCAACCTCCTCACTAAGTAGGACAGTACACCTCAGATGATTTCGAGACATTTTACAGAGAGTTCATGATTAGGAGGGATATCGCTAATCCCTACAATCCTCAAAAGAATGATGTGGAAAAAATAAAGAATCGATACATTGAATAAATTGTTAAGGCAATGATGAATGACTATAATCTATATGTGTTTCTATGGGGAGAAGAAACTTAATTCAGTAGTCCTCATCATATATTGAAGAACATGACTCCAGAATAATATTTATCTGGAAAGAAGACAAGATTTAAACACTTGAGGATATTTGGTTGTCATTCAAGAAAAAAAGAATGGAAGGAAGCTATGATGGAAGAATATCAATCCATAATGACGTATGGGAAATTGTCCCTAGACCTGAAAGAAAGTCTGATAAATACAAGGACAGATTCATGGCTATAAGGTTATCCCAACATGAGGGAGAAGACTAGGATGAGACATTTTCTCTAATTTTCTGATACACCTCTATTAGAGCCATCATATCTCTTGCAACATCCATGGGTTTTATTTTACATTATATGTATGTAAAGACCACTTTTCTCAATGGATTAATTGAGTATACATAGAGAAGACTCAAGGTTTTGGGGTACACCCAAGAGAAACACATGTATGAATAAGGTCTTGTATGTTATCCAGCAATATCTAACAGATTGGCGAAGAGCCTCTCATTATTCAGTGTAAGAGGGAGTTGGCATTTAAATTCAATATGAAGGATCTTGGTTTCATGCATTATTACTTGGGACTAGAAGTATGGAAGAAGTGTGGTGAAATATTCCTAGGATAAGGGAAGTATACTGTAAATATCCTTAAGAAGTTTGGGATGTGTTTTCCCCCCAACCATCACCCTGTCATTTTACCTTAAAATGACAAAGGTGTCCTTAAAAATATCTCGTTGTCTGATATCTCTCTTACATAAGATTGATAGTTCTTTGTGTAAATATGTTTTTTTATTGAATTTGTGTAAAAAATTGATCCTTGATTTTTATTTTAAATGTGCTATGATCCTTTATTTAATTTTATGATTGTTAAGCATGAAATTAAGGATTCTCCTTAGGTCCACCTTGATGGACTTTTTGTATATTTCCATTTCACTTTAATGGAATATTTTATCCTCTCACAGTCATTAGCTCTTATACATGATTAAATTTAAATAAGGTCCATAATTCGTGATAAAAATTACAATCTCCCTAACCTCAATATTCATTCGAAAGGAAAATTTAAACTATATGAATGTTATGTTTATATTACATGAAAATTCGATATCATTACAACCCTTGTCAAATGAACATTTTTAAATGATAGTGTGGGTGATCTGCGACTACTATCACACTTGGTATTCAACGTTAATCCCTTTGAGTCGAATCAACCATTGTAAAATCACACTATGAATAATTCATAGGAGCCTTCTTCAAACATAATGAAAGGAGGATACTCTGTACTAAAAAAAAATTCACCATTTTTTATCCTTTCCCATGAACTATGATATGATTACCCTAACTGTGGCTTCTCCCATGACCAGAATCATGTGGTTCATGCCAATCCTTGAAGAAAGCATGCATTATTTGTTTTTGCACTCCTATATCCTTCAGCACACAAGCAACCTTGAAGTTCTTCAACAATTTAAGTGGTAGTCTGGTTCACATCATACTCTATTCCTCAAACTTCTAAGTCTAGCTACTGAAATGAGGTATTCTCATCTAACCACATTTGATTATAATGACTTTTTTGTGTCACGTGTCATGTATGTTCTCGGAGGTCAAGTTTCTATGGTCCTTGTTTGTTTTTCCCTAATTTTTAATCTAGTTACAGAGATCATGGCCCCTGTAGTGAGATTAGAACCAAATGGCCCTGAGGTTTTACATACCTGTGATAGTATAACAGAGTTCATCCTCATTCTAGAACCGAGAGATGATTTTTCAGGATGAATTCTGAGAAAACGGTTAATATTTTGACCAAAACGTTAAAAACCCATCTCCAAAATGGGGTCATTTAATGTTAAAGAGGGTAGTTTCTTCAGAAACAAAGAGATTTCATAGATGTGCCCAATTTTATAAAGATTAATTTATCATAAACTATGTGGTGGTTGAGGTAAAGCTTCAATACATTTTTTTGTGTAAAATCCCCCACCTTTTCTCATAGGTTTTGACCAGTTCTCAGGTATTTGTCCTTAGTTTAAAAGATACATTCATCAAAATGATACCCTCATCCATCAACCATCTACACATAGAATAAAAGGGTAACCCGGGTAGATGTTTAGATTATTGGTTTTAGGCAGGAAAATATGCATCTATAGTTTCTTACCTTGGCCATAAAATCCATCAACCAGAGCATGATTATCAAAGAAAATTTCATTAAAGAAAAATCCTCTGACAGTGATCACCATCATTGTAAATGAAATTTAGATCTTGGAAGCTATGGTGCCTATCAGTTCTAAGATGAGAGATATCATTCGGTTTTTCCCTATCTCCAGATTTGTTTCAACCAAATATAGAGACAAAATAGTGATCTAAAGAGGGAGAATCATAAATTAATGAGTAAAAATAATTAAATTATTCTCATGAAAATAAAAGATAAAAAAAGTCTCAAAATACCATTATTACAAATCTAACAAGGTTAATATTATCATTGATTTTGATTTGCAAGGACCTTCGATTTCGAATTCTTGATTTCTGGTAATTCAAAGTCAATTTGCTGATTTAATTTTCTTGTTTGGATTATGTTTGATTTTGTCATTTTTTTAAACAAGCTACAAAATCATAGATTATGTAGCTTGTCTTAATTTAGTTAATATGATTTTAGTTTGATTTTAATTTTATTTTCAGGTCTCAAAAGGAATAGAAAGATGTCTTATGTGTTGCTTGGTTAATCAAGATCATGAGGTATTTTGTTTAGAAGTAGGATCTATCTCAAGACAATTTATGATATATTTTTATTGTTATAACAAACGTTTTATAAGTTGTTATAAACATAGATTAGGATTTGGTTTTAAAACTCTCTATTTTTGAATATTTACCTATATCATGTGGATATGAGAGTTGGTCACTGAAATGTTTAAACACTCAATTTACATGGATATCAAAGGTGGTGAAAACTTTTTGGTAGATGGACTACTGAATATTTTATTCAAGAATATAGAATAATTCTTTAACCAAGGCTTTCATCCTCTACGTCAAAGAGTTTTTTTTTTATTATAATATTTTGATATTATGGTTCATATTCTTTAGGAAATTGATTATGAATTGATTAAAATTAGCTTCTTTTTTTTTTTTCAACACACGATTAATTGCTATCATCTATAAGTTAATTTTTTCAATCTTTAATAGTCCACGATCCCAAATTGTATAGTTTCAGGTGATTGTATTATCCTGATGCAAATCTTGAACTGTATTGAAATTTTTCATATACTTTGAGTTTTCCCAGATCTATTTATTCAATAGAAATTTATTTCTTATTGTAAATGGTCACTTATATTTTCACCTGTGATAAGCTATACAAAAGTTGTCCTTTCTATATTATGAATAAGATCTGAATTGATAAGTGAAGTGGCTTTCTCAGGTAGAATTTTCACAGTCTTATAATTATACAATTGTCTGCCATAGATTTATCTTAATAAGGAGGTTGCAGGAGCATCTTGATATGGGAAGGCACAACCACAATTTTAGTTTTAATACTTGCCAATTTTAGGTTAGTAGTTTTTTTTTTTTTCTACAATTGTCTGCCATAGATTTATCTTAATAAGGAGGTTGCAGGAGCATCTTGATATGGGAAGGCACAACCACAATTTTAGTTTTAATACTTGCCAATTTTAGGTTGCAGTTTTTTTTTTCATTTTATTATTTAATTTTGTATTTTCTTTGTGAAAGTAGATTCACCTTTAAGCTTAAATACTTTTCTTATTTAAGTTAGAACATTGTCATTTTCTTTCACTCTTTTCTTTTCTTTTCAAAGGTAAAAGTAGATTAGTGATATATATTAGATCTATTTTTTGTTTGAGATTTAGTTCTTTCGTATAAACTTAGTTTCCAAGGTTTTTCGTAAATCTTGTAATATGTATATTTGTATACTTGTATATATAGAATATAAATGTACATAGTAGATATTTATTTAGTTATTTTATTTTATAGTTTAGATTAGATCCCTTTATCGGCCAATGAAGCCATAAAAACCGTTAGGGTGAGACATCCCAAACGGCTTAGGTTATTTAGACAACTTTTGACCGATATTTCCCTCACACTTGATGGTGTGTTCACATATGCCTATCAAAAAATTACGCTAGAAGCAAAGCCTGGGGTAAGTTTAATGGTTAGAATTTTTATCCCTGAGCCTGTTATTATTCCAGATTTGTAAATTATTCTTCTGTGTCATCTTAAAATGCACTGGAACATAGGTTAGATGACAAGATAACTATTTGGAGTCATTTTATTCATTTTCTTAATTTTTCATGGCTCCAGCCCAAATCATTGTGTTGGAACGTGCCTTCAATTTCTCATTACCAATTATCCCCAACAAGACAATTGATCTCTTGTTAGAACTCACCTTTAATGATGAATGGAATACATATGCACAAGACCGTATTTATAAATTTTGTTCTAAGTTCTTAAAGCATAGGATCATTGATCTCAATGTTGCATGTAGGTTGTTTTCCATCACTTTTCGAGGATGGGCTAAAATTTTGTTTGATTCCTTTTGGGCTAATTCGATTCATTCCTGGTCTAAGTTTGTAATTGATTTTTTATTAGATTTTAACAAATATGATTATGATGAATTAGGTGAAGAATTAATTTTCTTAAGGAAAGAAAATGATGAATCATTCAAGGATTTTGAAATTAGGCTCATACATGTTTGTACTAGATTCCCTTTGAAATAAATTCCTCCTATTGATGAATGGTTTCAATATCTCATTTCTCTCTCAAACAAGCAAGATCGATTAATTGTTAACCATTCTGAATTGAGCACTAATACTCAATATCAAGATGGTTTAAAAGTTAATGATGATCTTGTAGTCATTAAACGACCACATTTTTTGTCAAGTTCCTTCATTTTGGCAGATCAGGAGTAGGATGACATTTTACAAGATACCACTATCTCTTTTTGATATTTATTTTCCAACAATGTATTTTTCTATTGAGGAAGGAACATTTAATTCAAAAGGATACAATGGTCAAATAGTTTCTAAAGTAAAAGAGATGGAATGTGAGTTAGCAATATTGTTGTCAGTAAAACTTCGCATCACTCATGTGAATAGGTTCAAGATCAATTAGTGGGAGATGACATCATTCATCAAACTAGTAATGAATCATCTAATTATGGTAATTTTCTCTCACATTCACCCTTTTATGATGAACATGATTTGGTCTTGGAAAATATCTCATGTTCTTTAAAAGAGCATATGATGAGGGACGATCATTTCATTCAAGGAGGGGGAACAAAACCACAATTCGAAAGGCATATGCCTATCATTTCAAGAGATGCATTTCATCTCCTCAATTCTTCTACATATTATTCCATGTACCCTGATATTTTTTATCATCATGCTATGCAATCATCTGTTCCAGATCACTTTGGAATGAATCCTGTACTATATAATCAGGTACAAATTAATGGTGATTTTCTCACTGAAGATAAAGAGGAGAACATTTCCACTCATGATCATATTACTTCTTATTTTAATCAGATATCTGTGGGAGAATTAAGGAATGATTTAAAAGGGTCTCAAATTGTGTCTTCCATTGGTTCATCAAAATTTGAGCTCAAAGGAGGATCTAAATTTTACCATGATCAATTATTTGACTTTGAAAAGTATAATCAAACAACTAATATTACGAGTAATGATTGTTCAAAAACATTGGTTGTTTCATTTGGTTCACCTCAAATAGCTAATGCTGAAGTATTTGAGGTCAATGAGAATTTTCAAAAAAATGAGACACTTCTTCTTTAGTTAAAAATCATGATAAGTTCTTGTTATTTTTATCCTACCAATAACATTAGGATCCTTTTACAAGATTCTTTCCATACCAATCTGATACCTTATTTTCATCAGAAATTTTTTTCATTTATGAATTATTTCAAACAATCCTATGTTGCTAATTCCACGTATTATGATAGGATTGCAGATTGGCTGGAATGTTCATATCTTGAAATTTTTCCAGGGAATGTTAAGATTGTCTTCACCTTATTTAGAGGTCAAGGAGGTAAATTTGACACACTCCTTTTATATCCTTTATATGAAGAAAATATGGAACAAAAGGAGAACTTTCGGGAGGATGGGGCACTTCAGTCGAGGTTGATGGTTATGTTAGGTCCCCATAACTCTGACAAGCTTCCCAATCTCAGTTACATTTTTCCATGATTTTGTGACCCATATCATGAAAAAAATGAAGAATGGTTGGAGGATTCATACATCAAGAATGTTCAAGGGAATGGTAAGGTCATGCTTACTTCATTTATAAATGACGATTATAAAGGTAAACTTATGATGTATTTTTTTCATATTTCGATACACTTCCATTCTTGTTACTGATATTTGATTTTTTTTTCATTGCATGATTGGAGTTACTCCCATGGTTGCAGTGGAAATACAACTACACTTAGTATTTTGATTTGTTAAGTAATATAGAGTAGGTTAGGAGTAGAATTATTTTGGTTGTTTTTAATATTTTCTTTTGAATAATGCAATTATGTAGATGCGAGTATCTAAGGAACAAAGAAATTCGTCAATTGACTACAATTAGGGGAGTTGTCTTTAAATTCATCTATGTTCCTTAAACATTTGTTTTGAAGTACCTTATCATTGTTAAAACCTGAATGTTTTAAAAGAGAGAGTAAAGAATTAAAAGGTTTTCACTTTCAAGCTACAATTTCACATGAGAATTTCTTAGGTGTGACTTTCCCGTACACTCAACTACACTTATTTTAAGTGGGGATTTTTTTGTTTTCTGTCAATTTATTTTATCAGTTGTGTTTGTTTTGGATAATAAGCCTGAATAAATCAACATCTCATGGATCACTATTATGTGGAATGAAAAGATTTTAAACACCTCAGTTCTTCCTTCTGATTCTTGTTGAGATGTTGGTTTGATTGGAGATTGGGTTTTGGCTTTATAAATTAGTCGTATTATTTTCTTTTTGTTGCTTTTCTGATTTTGATTTCTTTCAATAAAATTTGATTTTGTTTGTTAAATGCTCTTTATTTTCTATTTTTGAGTGAGTCTTTTCTTTATTGTTTGTCTATCTTTCTGGTTCAATAACTCTTTTGGTGAAACAAATGTTCATATTTTATTTTTTTAAAACATATTTCCCCTCAATTCATGAACTATGGTAACATCAATCTATATATGTTTGCAGAGCTAATATCAATAGTATATAGACCAGACAAGGGATTTTCTTAAGGAAATTTGAATATCTGACAGCTTGTTACCTCTTACTATAATTCCTCATGGTATGATGTTTTAAATCAGTGCAGAGAAACATGCTTCACCAAGTGAGTCACCATTTGTTTCCCCCCCAACCATTACCCTGTCATTTTACCTTAAAATGACAAAGGAATCCTTAAAAATATATCGTTGTTTGATGTCTCTCTTACATCAGATGGATAGTCCTTTGTGTAAATATGTTTTTTTGTATTGACTTAGTCTAAAAGATTGATCCTTTCTTTTTATTTGAAATGTTCTATGATCCTTTATTTAATTTTATGACTATTAAGCATGAGATTAATGATTCTCCTTAGGTCTTCCTTGATTTGTTTTTGTATATTTCCATTTCACTTTAATGGAATCATTTTAGCCTCTCATGGTCATTAGCTCTTATATATGATTTAATTTGATTACGATCCATAATTTGTGATAAAAATTACAATCTCCCTAAACTCAATCTTCATTTGAAAGGAACATTTAAACTATATAAATTTTATGTTTATATTACATGAAAATTCGATATCATTACAACCCTTGTCAAATGAAAATTTGTAAATGATAGTGTGGGTGATCTAGGGATAATATCACACTTGGTATTCAATGTTAATCCATTTGATTCGAATCGAACATTGTCAAATCACACTATGACTAATTCGTAGGAGCCTTGTTCAAACATAATGAAAGGAGGATAGTATGTACTAAAAACAATTTCACCATTTTTTATCCTTTCCCATAAACTGAGATATGATTACCCTAATCGTGTCTTCGCCCATGGCCAGAATCATGTGGTTTGTGTCAATCTTTGAAGCAAGCATGGGTCATTTGTTTTCTCACTCCTTTTTCCTTCAGCACGTAATAAACCTTGAAGTTGGTCAATGATTTAAGTGGCAGTCTAGTTCATATCATAATCTATTCCTCTAACTTCTAACTTCGGCTGCTGAAATGAGGTATTCTCATCTACCCTTGTTTGATTACAATGACTTTACTATGTCACAAGTCATGTATGTTGTAGGAGGTCAAGTTAATATAGTATTTGTTTGTTTTCCCTAATTGTTAACCTAGTTACAAAGATCATGGTTGATCAAAATCTGGACCAGGGGTCAAATTTTAGCTCAAAAATCAATGTTCTCAGAATTGCCTCAAATCAAATGAGAACGTAGGTCTCGTCGTTACGAACCCTACAAAACTTGTTTCGTCTCAAACGGGCATCGAGAGCGAGAGATATCACAATCTATTCGAATCATCAAACTGGGAAAAAAAAAGGGGACGCTGACTGTACAGTCCGAACAAACTGACGTCGCAGGGTCGTACGACTGTATGTTGATGTGGCATGTGATGATGTGGCAGATTCTAATTGGTAGACATGGTCAAATCAGAATGCAACATGTGGCATCCTTTTGGTCAATGGTAAGGTGCCATGTGGCTCGGTCATGGGCTCCCACATGGCACCCCTTTATTGGCTTTTGGTTTGTTATATAAAATTTTATTGGAGATTGTGGGGTTCGAGCCCTAGACCTCCCCACCATGTAAATCCTTCACAAAGTCCACCCTACATACCACCGTTTATTCCTTATTGTATATATATTTTTTATTGTATTTCAATTCACATAATATTTCATATGGCGGGGGGTCGGGTCGGGGCTTAGCCCCGGCCCATGGTCGTATTACATGTGACCATGCCATTCACGCGGGAGTTTTGTGTATTGAATGGAGCTCTAGTCCCCGGTCACACAACCCTCCAATACATGACCACAGCCAAAAATATAGCGTGGGGGTTTAACACGTGCCCAACACTTGGTGCTTAATTAATGGCTTTGAAAAGTAGCCCTTTTTTGTAAATGCGCGTGGTCATATTATGAACTCATATGCCCGAGAGCTAGGCGATTAGGGGCTGGCGCGGCCATAACCGTCCTACAGTTCGCACCGTTGGCGTGGTTGCTCCTGGTGCTAGGTTTTTGGGCTTAAATAAGAGCGTGTTTTGGGTTCAATGGTACAGGAAGTGCATTTTGGCGAACTAGAGACAGCAAGCTTGAAGGAAGAGAATGGCAGGAGGCCTATATTCTTCATCTTTTGGTCAAATGAGGTGCCATAAAAGCCTAGCTAGGGGTTTTTAGACGTTCTGAATCCATTGGCACTATTTTCACAGCCATTTGAAGACTTATTTTGTAGGTTTTTAACCATTGAAGTTTCAAGAAGCTTCAGGGAGCTTGAAGCCCTCATTGATTGAAGACATGTTTTGGTGAGTCCAAGTTTGTTTTTTGTGACTAAATAGACATTTTTGGCTAATTGTTATGCTCTGAACACATTTGGATAGGTTTCAAAGGATTTTGAGGAATTTTATAGGTGTTTTTTCCATAGAGAAACTCAAGGAAGCTTAAGGCCACATGTAGAAGAGGTCAGGCCTAGATGAGCCATGATCCGTTTTCAGAGTTTTATTAGTCATTTTTGGGGTTTTTATGTATTCTGATCCCAATGGTACAGTCTATTTTTCCATTGGAGTTGAGCAGCAGATTGTAAAAGATTCTTTGACAAATTAATCCTAGAGAGCCAAGTCCATTGATGGAGGCTCAAGGAGATGTAGCCCGGAGAGGGGTGAACTCCTTTATCATCTTGTTATTGTTGTGAGTTTGATGGTTTATTTGCTGCAAGTTATGTTGCTATGTATTTATTTAAAGCACATATTTAACCATTTAAAAGAACATTTCCTCACACATGAACATTTAAAAGAAGAAGCATGAACTTAACACATAATCTATCTTGCATATTTAACACATGAAGCAAGGTCCTGTAAAGTTTATTTTAATGAAGTAGAGGGTGCTTACATAGCATAACAAGTCAGCCTTCTATTTTCAGATCAGGTGGTATCAGAGCATAGTTTGTTTTGCTCATGTGTTTGCCATTGATAGCTTGAGATTTAGCTTTTGGTATTTGTGAAAGTTTTGTGTTGAAGTTTGATATCTTGCAAGGATGGAGGAAGCTTCAAACATTGATAGTTCTCATACATATTCATTATATAAGTTCTTTGACAAAGAGATGTTGAAGGAGATTCTAACCATGAGAGATGTGATGAAAGAGATGTGTGAAGATAGAAAGGAGAGCATTGCCCT
>SNQJ01S0009530.1:123683-138787 GCA_010110895.2 Picea sitchensis
CTTATCATTCATTTGCTTTTGATTATGTTAAGCATGATAAATTTGTATGTAAAAATGGAAGAAAGAATCCATGTACATATTGTGGTTTATATAACCATCATATTTCAAAATGTTGGAAAAGATTAACTGCTTTCAAGAAACTTTTCAAACAAAGACAACGTGAAAAGAGGATGCAAAAGATTTACACTCATTGTCAGAAGCGGGGTCATCTCATTGACCAATGTTGGACATTGCATCCAACCACTCATCCACAGCATAAGAAGCAGATGGATAAAGAGATTGGCAAGAATGGAAGAGAAGATTCCATCATCGATGTGAGTCAAGATGATTCACAAGAGGACGATTTTCAGCAGAAAAAGTCACCGTTCAGTTGGCTTGGTAAGAAATGGTTGGATTTCTTGAGAAAGTAAGGCTTGCATTTTCTATTGTAGATGCATATTTCATCCTTATGTATGCATTTATGCTGAGAGTATGACAAGTTGCAACAATTTATCATAACTTGTATGATGCAAGTTTGCATGTGAATGCAATTCATGTGAAGGCATTCTTGTTGTTGCACAACTTCGCCAAGAGGATGTAAAAGATGGATATGATGTTCACTTGTTACAGCCATATATCTTTTTTATATTCATCTCTTATGTACCCACATGTTACAGGGTTTATGTAATTATGTTTGTACTGGAAGCAGAGTTGAAGATTCATGCACATGCATTTGTTTTTGTATGTGTAAGCAGTGAACCTGGTGATAGTTCATCATGAATGATTCATGATTGTAACATGATTGTATCATGTTTTTCAACTTGTCATTTTGGAAAGGTTGAGATGTTTCAAATGAGTCTCGACTAGTCTTGATGATTGTCTAACGACTATGTTGTGTCGATCATGTTTTTCGACTTGTGTTTAGTTGATGGTGTTTGTTGGCTCATAAGTTGATTTTGAGTACACCAAGTTGCAAGGAAACACCATGTTCTTTGATAAATTACAAGATGCGACAGTTTGTTTGAAGAGAAAAAGACTTTCTTGGCATCATTTTCAGTCTTGTATAAATTTGTTTTCAAGATTGATGGTTTTCTTGGCTTGTGACAAGATGTCGTAGGAAAGTTTTTGCAGCCATTGGAGAGTTGATTGTTGACGCCAAAGATTTCACAAGAGGGGCTTGATTCTCAGTGGGAAGGTTGGCATTCTTCCAATCACAAATAGAACAGTGGGTTAGCAGCAGCCAGAGAGCAGTGGTTGAGGGACATAGCTAGTTGCAGTGCAAGGCATGTCAAAGTATCCATGTGATTGTCAAAAAGAATTTTCAAGTAGAATCAGTTGATAGAACTTGAAAGCAGAGGTGTATTGAATCTTAGACAGATAATCATAAGATTTTGTGGGNCGAACTATTCGAATCGTCAAACAGGGAAAAAAAAAAAGGGACGCTGACTATACAGTCTGTACAGTCCGTACAAGATGACGTGGCAAGGCCGTACGACCATACGGTGATGTGGCATGTGATGATGTGGTAGACTATGATTGGTAGATGTGGTTGAATCAAAATGTGACATGTGGCCCAGTCATGGGCTGCCACATGGCACCCCTTTATTGGCTTTTGGTTTGTTATATAAAATTTTATTGGAGACTGTGGGGTTCGACCCCCGGACCTCCCCACCATGTAGAGCCTTCACAAAGTCTACCTAACCAACGTACCACCGTTTATTCCTTATTGTATATATGTGTTTTATTATATTTCAATTCACATAATATTGCATATGGCAGGGGGTCGGGTCAGGGCTTAGCCCCGGCCTATGGTCGTATTACATGTGACCATGCCATTCATGTGGGAGTTTTGTGCATTGAACATAGCTCTATTCCCCGGTCACATGACCCTCCAATACATGACCACAGCCAAAACTATACCGTGGGGGTTTAACATGCGCCCAACACTTGGCGCTTAATTAATGGCTTTGAAAAGTAGCCCTTTTTTGTAAATGCATGTGGTCATATTATGAACTCATATGCCTGAGAGCTAGGCGGTTAGGGGCTGGCGTACCCATAACCGTCGTACGGTTCGCATCATTGGCACGGTTTCACCTAGTTCCAGGTTTTTGAGATTAAATAAGAGCATGTTCTGGGTTCAATGGTACAAGAGGTGCGTTTTGGCGAACCAGAGATAGCAAGCTTGAAGGAAGAGAATGGCAGGAGGCCTATCTTCTTCATCTCTTGGCCGAATGAGGTGCCATAAAAGCCCAGCTAGGGGTTTTTGGACGTTCTGAATCCATTGGCACTGTTTTCATAGCCATTTGAAGATTTATTTTGTAGGTTTTTAACCATTGAAGTTTCAGGAAGCTCCAGGGAGCTTGAAGCCCTCATTGATTGAGGACATGTTTTGGTGAGTCCAAGTTTGTTTTCTGTGACTGAATAGTCATTTTTGGCTACTTGTTATGCTCTGAACACATTGGGACAGGTTTCAGAGGCTTTTGAGGAATTTTACAGGTGTTTTTTCCATAGATAAGCTCAAGGAAGCTTAAGGCCACATGTAGAAGAGGTCATGCCTGGATGAGCCATGATCCGTTTTCAGAGTTTTATTAGTCATTTTTGGGGTTTTTATGTATTCTGATACCAATGGTACAGTCTGTTTTTCCATTGGAGTTTAGCAGCGGCTTGTAAAATAATCTTTGACAAATTAATCCCAGAGAGCCAAGTCCATTGATGGAGGCTCAAGGAGATGTAGCCCAGAGAGGGGTGAACTCCTTTATCATCTTGTTATTGTTGTGAGTTTGATGGTTTATTTGCTGCAAGTTATGTTTCTATGTATTTATTTAAAGCACATATTTAACCATTTAAAAGAACATTTCCTCACACATGAACATTTAAAAGAAGAAGCATGAACTTAACACATAATCTATCTTGCATATTTTAACACATGAAGCAAGGTCCTATAAAGTTTATTTTAATGAAGTAGAGGGTGCTTGCATAGCATAACAAGTTAGCCTTCTATTTTCAGATCAATGGCCCCTATAGTAAGATCAAAACCAAATGGTCCTGAGGTTTTACATACCCGTGATATTATAACATAGTTCAACCCCATGCCAGAACTGGGAGATGATTTTGCAGGATGAATTCTAAGCAAACGGTTAAACTTTTTACCAAACTATTGAAAACCCATCTCCATAATGGGGTCATTTATTGTCCTCTTGTGTTGTTTCTTCAAAAACAAAGAGATATCATAGATGTGCCCCATTTTCTAAAGAGAAATTTCTCAGAAATTATGTGGCAGCTAAGGTAAAGGTTCAACAATTTTTTGTGTAAAATCCCCCACCTTTTCTGATAGGTTCATACCATTTCTTGAGTATTTTTTGTGTAAAATCCCCCACCTTTTCTGATAGAATCATTCTTTAACCAAGGCTTTCATCCTGTATGCTAAAGAGTTTTTCTTTCATTATAATATTTTGATATTATGGTTCATATTCTTTAGGTGATTGATTATGAATTGATTAAAATTATCTTTAGTCTGTTTTTTCAATACATGATTAATTGTTATCATATATACATTAATTCTTTTGACAATCTTTAATAGTGCACAATCCCAAATTGTATAGTTTTAGATGATTGTATTATCTTGATGCAAACTTATATATTCACATGGGATCAACTATACAAAAGTTTTCCTTTTTGTATGATGAATGAGATATGAATTGTCAAGTGAAGTGGCTTTCTCTTGGCATTTTCACAGTCTTAGAATTATACAATTGTCTCCCATAGATTTCTCTTAATATGCAGGTTACAAGAGCATCTTGATATGGGAAGGAACAACCACAGTTTTTCTTTTAATACTGGTCAGTGTTAGGTTAGTAGTTTTTTTTTTTTTTTCTTTTATTGTTTAATTTTGTATTTTCTTTGTGAAAGTAGATTCACCTTTAAGATTAGATACTTTTCTTATTTAATTCATAACATTATCATTTTCTTTCACCCTTTTATTTTCTTTTCAAAGGTAAAATTAGATTAGTAATATATCTTAGATCTATTTTTCGTTTCCGATTTAGTTCTTTTGTATAAACCTAGTTTCCAAGTGTTTCTGTAAATCTTGCAATCTGTATATTTGTAACACGTATATATAGAGCATAAATGTACATAGTAGATAATTAGTTAGTTATCTTATTTTATAGTTTAGATTAGATCACTTTATTGACCAACGGAGCCGTAAAACCCGCCAGGGTGAGTCATCCCAAACGAGTTAGGATATTTAGACAACTTCACACTATGTTTTCCCTCACAGTCAATAGTGTGTTCACATATTCCCATCAACAAGATGATGACTTGCAAATCCATGGAAACTCCCATGTTGACTGAGATGAGGAAGTTGAGAGACTCTAATTCTGATCAAGTAGACTCATCCCTGTACCGAAAGTTGGTTGGTTCATTGATGTATTTGGTGAATATCTGGTCAAACATCTTCTTTGTTATGAACATGTTGATCCAGTTCCATGTGGAACCCAGACATGAGCATTGGATAGTTGCAAAGAATATCATGAGATATCTTTGTGGGATGATAACTTATTGTTTGAAATATTCCTCAAATAGTGATGTACAACTGCATGGATTTAGTGATTCGGATTGGGTAGGGAGTGAAGATGACAGAAAGAGTACTTCTGGTATGTGTTTCAGTTTGGGATCTTCTCTGATATTATGGGCTAGCATGAAAAAAAATATGTTTCACTCAGCAATGCAGAAGTAGAGTATATTGCAACTTGTGATGCTTGTACAGAAGCAGTATGGATCTATAAGATAGTTTCTGGATTATTTGATCATGTCTTGGATTCGACCATGATATATTGTGATGAATCTCTCAGAGAACTAGGTGTTCCATGACAGGTTGAAGCACATTGAGATCAATTACTAGTTTCTCTATGATAAAGTAAAGAGGGGAGAAGTGATTCTCGAGTATATCTCCACTGATGAGATGATAGTTTATATTTTGATGAAGACTTTGTCCAAGTTAAAGTTTGCATACTTAAGGGATAAGATGGGAATTGTGGAGATTGATCCCTTAGTTGAGACGGAGGAGATGACTTCCTCGGTTGGGAGGGAGTGGTAATATGTGACATCATGGACTGTTAGTGAGCTGCATATATGTATCATGCTAGTAAATCTTAGAGATGTTCATACATCTTAGAGATGATGCTTGCATCATGATATTTATGATCATGCTAGTACAACTTAGATATGATACATAAGGTTGGAGTTATTGATGGTATAATGTACCAAGGAGCATCGTTCTCGTACATCTTACAGGTGGACATATAGCTTAGATATGATGTACTCACATCATGCTAGTTATGTTCATGCTAGTACAACTTAGATACGATGTTGGTGAACCACATCATGCTAGATATGGCCATGCTATTACAACTTAGATGTGGCATACAACTTAGATATGATGCATTGGCATCATGCTAGATATGTCAAGTTATTACATCTTACAGATGACCATACAACTTAGAGATGATGTAGAGGGCTTGTGTCATGCTACACATGATCATGCTAGTACATATTCGATATGCCATACAACTTAGATATGATGTATTGGGATCATGCTAGTACAACTTAGATATATGATCATACAACTTAGAGATGGCATAGTGAGGCATTGATCTACATCATGCAAGTATATATTAGATATGGAATACAACTTAGATATAATGCATTGGGATCATGCTAGATATTTCATGCTAGTATGACTTAGAGATGATGTAGATGATACTCTAGATCATGCCAGTACAAGGTAGATATGGTGCATTCACATCATCCTAGTATGACTTAGAGGTGATGCACATGATGACATTGTTGATGCAGGATGATATTAGATTATATGATTTTATTTTTGTCGAAGTTGTATGTCTTTGGATAGTGGTTGTATGCTACTATGGTGGATGTGCTCCAATGGTAGTTACTATGTGTCACTAGTTAGTAGTTGTGTGCTACTAGAAGTGGTTGTGTACCACTGGACAGTAGTTGTTTACTACTATGGATTGAAACTTTTGCGATCTATTGGATGGAATTGTAGTAAATATGTACTACTATTTTATTTCCATGGAGATTACCAGTAGTGTTGAAGGTGTTTCCTAGGCTAGTGTGTCAACCAATAGTGTTGGAGGTGATTTCCAACAATATGGATAGTGATGATGCAGAGGCATTGGCATACATCATGTGAGTACAACATAGATATGATGCATTGACACCATGCTAGTATGACTTAGAGATGATGTAGATGGTACTCCACATCATGCTAGATCTGATCATGCTAGTACAACTTAGATATGATGTATAACATCATGCTTGTATAACTTATATATGATCATAAATCTTAGAGATGATGCAGTGGAGAGGATGGTTCTTGGAACCATTGAGGACATTCAACATCTATTGGGACAATGATTCTTCTAGGATGTATGTCTCGATTGGAAGAATTGTCCTTGTATCACTTTATTGAGTGAGTGACTTATTCAACAACATGTCTGATTAATCATATGGAGTATGGCCTCGAGAGATGATGTAGTTGATTCTATCATATGATACTGATAGTAGTGATGTTTCTCATCAGTTGATAGCCTATGTGGCTATGATGATGCTACTTTTTAATACCTCCCTAGATAACAGGGAGTGTTGATGTTACGGTAGCTCCCAGAGGTATTAAACTCCATGTGTAACCTTGGTCTAGAATAGAATAGTCTAGAGGTAAGAGGAACCCTAAATAGATGTGTGAAAACCATAGAAGACAAGCTGACATAGAAGAATAAATAATATTAGAATATAATTACCAGAAAGTGAGGTCAACCCACCCAAAAAAGTCAATGGACAAATTAAAATAAATAGTTGATGTCTTGGCTCATTTTTTTATTCATCACACACACTCTCTTAGCCAATATAGCGCAAGTTTGGAGTTGTAGCTGCAATGATGGAAGGTGGATCTTCTTATTTGGTTCTTCGTCTCTCTCTCTAGATCTATCTAGCCTAATAAGTGTGGCCTACCTTCTAGTATTACTTGGTGGTTTTCTTGGTGATATTTCTTGGCAGTATTCTTGGTAACTGCAACTTCTCTACCTAAGTCTTGTTGTTGTTCAGTGGCTTTGGGACTTTATTTTTGGTGAGGTATCTTTGGATAAATATGCACTCTCTTGTTTATATGTTGGTTCTAGTGCTGCTTCCAGAATCATTCTATCTAGAAAAGGTTATGGTGCTCGAGTGTGGCTGCATTCCTATGGTTGGGTGTTGATAGTGATATTTTCTATGGTAAAATGAGCACATTGAATATTTTAATAGGTTTGAATCTGCACATAGTCCATAAGGACTCTTCCCATTCACACAGGGTGTCATATGTCACTCTGTGTAAATGGGAAGAGTACTTTGTAGCTTAATGTTTCCTTCTTTTTATTTTTTATTTTAAGAAGTTATAGTTTTTTATTTTGGTTTGGCTCTGCATAGAGTCTGTAAGGACTCTTTCCATTCGCATAGAGTCCATATGGCAATCTCTGCGAATGGGAAGAGTCCATATGGAACTATGTGAATGGGTAGAGTCCATATGGACTCTACCCATTCTCACAACATACCATATGACACCATGTGAAAGTGGGAAGAGTCCATATGGACTCTTCCCACTCATAGAGAGTGCCCAGTGTTGTAAAATACCTTCCATCCTAAAAAAAAATAAAAATTAGTTTCAACTTATATATTGAAATTTTTGTAATTGCCAAACATGTACATTTAGACTCTTGGTTAAATAGTAAGTATTTTATTAGCTAATGTAATTAAATTTTTGAAATTTATCTAAAGTTAGTGTCAAATGTACTTGTTAATTTTCTATGTATGTTGCATATATGTTGTGTTTGAGTTATGGATGGTATGATTTTTTAGTATAATAATAGTTAAATCACTAGATTTGTAACATCCCTCTCTACTGAGCATACTATTATTGAATTATTCTTTGAGGACACTTGCTTTCAAGTGATCCACGTATGGAACTCTGTGATTTCAATCACATCATGGGTTATATATGATGATGTTGAGGTGTTATAGTTTTTTATTATATTGATGTATATATATGTGTTGACATGTTCTTTTGACAAGTCATCCTAAGTGTGCAAGGCACATGAAAGTGTACGGATGTTGATGGAATCAAAGGGATTCCTTGGACTCCAGATTGATTTAGGGAGTGGATTATATTTTCTTAGTATTTCATTATTATGCACATATGATGAATGATGGATTTAATATGATTTATGTATATGGAGTTTTAACATTGTTTTTATCAGTGGATGCAGGATTGATGATGCTTTCTAATCTGAATCACATAAGGAGTAAAGGGGACTTGCACAGAAAACTAGATATTGAGGGAGAGGAGTGGCAACATCCTTGTCATAGCCTACTAGCACTCCTGTCATGGCCAAAATTGTAGGTTAAAGATTACCTAGTTTGTTTGGTCTGTGATGCCGTGAGGGAAGGTTGAGACACATGCTCACAAATATTTATAATGGGTTTTCAATAAGTTGGAATACTTATTCCTTAGAATCCCTTAGTCCCTTAGAGGGTCGACCGAATGGAGTTTTGACTCTAAGGGGTTGGAAAAACTTTCAAAACAAGTCAATGCAAGTGGTGCCCTTGGAGCATGAAAATGTGTCTTGAAGGGTGTGTCGCATAATTGAAACTTTTGTAAACAAACATAGGTTTCATAGAAAAGATTGGAATGATTAGATCTTGTTGGATTAAAATAATTAATTAAACAAGAGATTATTAATTATTAAATCCTAACAAAAGTCTAAGTTAGAGTTTAAAATTAAATAAAGGACTAATTTAATTGTGATATGAGTGAAAGTTTTGAAGGAAATCAAATGTTAGGAATTAGGAAGTAAAAACCTAAAGAATTGGTAAAATTCACATGTGTGCATGAAATTATTAAAAAGGAATCTTTATTTGGAAATAAATAACAACTTGAGAGAAAGGGTTGTGCATAGATGTAACAACCCAAATTTATTATTTTTTATCATAGCTTTTAATTTAAATTTAATTAATTATTAAAATATATTAAATGTGTCTTTTATTATTTTATTATTAAAAGGTGGGTGATGTAATCGATGGGGGGATATGGTTGTTGGGGAATTAATGGGGGGATAAGGTTGTTGGGGAATTGAGGGAGGAGGATAAGGAAGAGGAGGAGGACTTGGAAGAGGGATCTGATTTTAGTTTGAGAAAATTCTGAAAGATAGAGAAAGGAAGAAAATTGGAAGAGGAATTGTTTTGGAAACTCTCACATGGCACTATTGTTGCTGGGAAATTTGGTCTCAGGGGCCAGGAAACCACAAGGATTCGTAGAGCTAGGGAGCCAAAGAGGATGTTCCTAGTTAGTTGGTAGGTTAATATTTATTTGGGTAGTTTGGGAAAGCACAAGAAAAAGTGACCCAGGGGCCGAATCAACCAAATTTGCAGGTAGAGGTATGTATTTTACTAGTTTCTCTATCATACTTATCCTATTGTTATTATGTTTTTATCATTAATATGTTGCTATGTCATTTTTATTATTTTGTTGTTGTTATTGGCATTATCTTGTTGTTGTTTATTTCTGGTATAAGAGAATAATGAAATAAATGTAAACTAAATTTAGTCATTTAAGTAGAATATTTTAGAAAATTTTTATCTATTTTGAGTCATGAAAAATATCTAGGCTTTACACATGGTATCAAAGCCTGGTTTCAAAACTGAAACCTAGGCTTGACCACCCACATAATTGTACAATTTTTCCCCAAAACCATAACCTACAACCTAGAAGCCCTCTATTTGCAGGCCATAAAACTTATGAAGACTACCCAAACAGTCTTGAAAGCCTAAAAAAACATTCTTTCCTATAGACTATTTGCAGATTCCTAAAGGATCTTTCTAAGTACAAATTCTAACTGATAACGGAAGAAGAAGAATTTATAAAATCATGTCCTTCTCCACTTTGGAAAAATCCATAGTGGCTAACCAGGAAGTCGAAAGGTCAATGGACATGAGGTTGACAAGACGTCGAGTGGTATTTGACTAAAGACTAAGTGGAGGTCAATTGGGTAGTCGATTGGTAATCAGTTGGTAGACAACTATAATAGAATCCTGAGATTCATAGGATTGTATCCAATTATATGTTTGTATCTGTGATCCAAGTAGATCTTGTTGGACACCCACCTTCTCCATTGAATCAACATTTTTGAGCATGTGGTTTTAAAAAACCATGATAGTCACCATTTTTATGGGGAATGTAATGTAATTCCATCTCCATTTTTTAATTACAACTGTCATGTAATGAATTCCTAGTGGTATTATGTACATTCCTACAATGTTAATGCACCAGATCCCATCAAAACTTCGAGGTTAAGAATGCTTGGGCTAGAGTAGTATTGGGATGGGTGACCTACCGAGAATTCCTAGTGTTTTACATGCCTACGAAATTTTGTAAACTTAGACAAATTTCTCTGACAAAAATCATGGGAATTATTGTCCTTTCACTCTCTCATATATAATCGAGGTGAAGGAGGTAATTTGAGAGTGAAATGGACTATGATGTAATGTTTATTGTGAATGAGTCTAGCTGACATATCTTTTTCTTCAAATATAAGCTACCACAATTCTAGCTTGTTTGTGTTCTACAATATTCTGTTATTCATTAACAGAAGTTGGGTCTCAATGTATTTCTATGTTCTCTGCTATATTTTTATTTATAACTCATTTGATTCTCAACATAATCTCAATCTATGGTATCAAAGAAATATGTTCCTTGTTATTTCTTGACGCATGTCCTTGACAAGGTAAAGGTATAGAGAGTTGGGTCTTGAGCTAGTTTCTCTTGGAAATGACCACTCTTGACAACCTAAGCAACCTTTCATGGTAGAAGAAAATAGAGATGATAGAGAAGGATATCCTTTGAATACATTTATCAAGGAATCCCTCACATGAGAGAGGAATGAGATGGTGGAAATATTTTCTTAGATCCTTCGACAACTATCGATAGGTGATGGGTCATCTTCGACAAGAAGAGATTTTTTAGGTGTGATGCCCTTCAAGGTATAAGTTAATTTTCATATCCCATTAATTTAAGGAAAAATATATGGAGATGCTTTATAGAAATTGTTGAATCTATTAGAAGGTTATTACCATGTCCAAAAATTTTCCAATGGAGAAAATATCACCTTCACACTCTTTAAATCCCTTCCCCATGTCAAATATTGGTGAGAAGGTTATTGAGAGAGGAACACCGAGAATGAATATGTGTCATTAAATAAATAAGCCACCTAGGAAACATTTTTGTATACCCTCGAGGAGGATTTCTACCCTGTTGGAAGTTATGATGACCATTATATGAGATGGACAACTTTGTGTCAGCAGAGAGACAAAAAAATATTAGAGTATACCAACATCTTCCATACCCTATTCTCAAATATAGGTATTTTAGATTCTAAAAGACATATAGTTTGAAAGTACCATGTAGTAACATACAAAGGAACATCCAAACAAATATGCATTTCTTGTACATATCCTCACTAGGAGATACTTATCGATATGTTGTCAAAACTAAGCATAAATTTAAGCAACAAAATAAGCTAGAGATCGAGTCTGCAAATAAAAAACAACGAAACCATGGAAAAGGTGGCCCTAACTCACAAAAAAATGGATAGAGAAACAAATGCCAACCTCAATACATATAGTCTAAGACACAAGTAAACAAGGGTAAAAAAAAGATAAACAAGGACACTGGAAAGTGGTGTGAGTTGCACAAAATCTCATGGCACAACACTGATGAATGTTTCTCGAAACATTCATTGTTGGTAGAGATTAAATAAAAGAAATTAAAACCTAACTCAAAATATGATTTAGAATAGGGAAAGTGGATCATCGACGTAAAACCCAGTGCCACTATAGAAACCAAAAATATCCAACCAAACATGTCAGAGGATATTGAGGGGGAGAGCCTCTTCCATTCATAGATCTGGGTGAAGGGGACCCTACTACATTTCATTGTTGATAGTGGGAACCATAAGAAAATAATATTTACCAAGACCATTGAGATATTGAAGCTACCAGATATGCCACACTACCAATCATAAAACATTGGTTGGTTGAGCCAAGGATGATACATTCATGTCAACCAGTATTGCCTCTTCTCTTATGACATCAAGCCCTTCAAATATGAGTTACTGTGTGATGTTTCCTCTCTTGAAGGTTATGATGTTATTTTAATATAGTCATATATGTGGAAACATCACGTTATTTATGAGTCTCATCTTTGCAATGTCATTGTTACTCTAGGGTATCATTTCTACAGGATACCAGAGGTAATTATGACTACTTCCATTTCATTGATCTCAGAAAAATAGAGCTGCAAAGTAATATCTCATACCAAAATGTTTTCCCTCTTCATGATTTGGTTATAAGGTGAACAAAAGGTCACTAAGATCACCACATCCTTGGCTCGACAACTTTCTATAAAATAGAAGAGGGTCGACAAGATTGTAGAGGATCGAAAATATATTTTTTCACCTACGGGGGTGCCTCTCCAATGTCAATTCAAGCATTCCCATGACCTTGTGGTCACTTCTCCCTTACTTAATGGTGTAATATATAGATGATCCCTTTAATAAAATGATATTCTTCCATATGTTCAACACAACTATAATAGATCCCTTCATATCTCTATTGGTCATGGCACTTTTCAAGTGTGCTTGGCTTTCCGACCATTATCCCCCATTGATATAGATCTTCATGTTGCATCTTTACTGATAGAGTCCCCTCACACTCATATCAAGGAAATCATGTAGCCATATTTTTTGAATAGATATAGAACCTCCAACAACATGTTCATGAAATCCTTCAACAAGTTAATGCCAAGTACAAGAAGGACAACTTCTTTAGCAAGGAAAGTGGCTCACCAAGGTTCAAATTCAACAAAATTTTCCCCATCTCCTTAGAGAACTTCATGCAATGGGGACCATTTCTTCCTAAGGGGGGAGGAGGAGGACTGATCGAGGTGGACCTCTATGGCCATCCACCTTTTCTATTGAATCAACTTTTTCGATCCTATGGTTTTGATAAACCATAATATTCACCCTTTTGATGGGAAATGTAATGTAATGTCATCTCCATTTGTTAATTACAACCATCCTGTAATTTTTTCCTAATGGTATTATGTACATTCGTACAATTTTAATGCACTGTATCGCATTAGAACTTTGTAGTTAAGAGTGGTTGTGCTAGAGTAGCACTAGGATGGCTAACCTCCCAGGAAGTCCTAGTGTTTTACATGCCTGTGGCATTTTGTAAACTTAGAAGAATTTCTCCCACATGCATCATGGGAATTATTCTCCTCTCACTCTCGTATATAATGCAGGTGAAGGATTTCCTTTGAGCATAGATGATATCTCTTTCTCTATTGAGATAAGATACCACCATTCTAGCCAATTTATGTTCTACAATATTATATTATTCATTAATAGAAGTTAGGTTTCATTGTAGTTCTGTGTTATTTGCTATATTTTTGTTTGTATCTAATTTCATGCTCAATATATTCCAGATGAATCTATAACTACTTTTGGATGTCATGATTTAGGGTTTTGTGTGTTGTAAATCCTATAAATAAGGCATGTTGTAATATTGTAAAACCTAATATTTAGATGGAGGTTGTTGGTCATGTACATGTAAGCTGAATTGGTTGTAGGTTTATTCTTTTGTAAAGCAAGAGAGTATGATGGTGATTGTCTTAGGTGTAGACCAAGGTTAGTCATGTAAATATTTATGCAATGAATGAATAAAACAACAAGGGATCAAGATGCTCAAGGAATGTTATTTTTCTCGATTATTGGTTTCTAGGGTAAAACCTTTGTGTACTTTGTGTGTTTTTCATTTATTTTCTTCTTAAATTTGTCTTCTCTTTCCTAGTTGATTTAGTGTGGATGTTTATTTCTTTACAGGTGGTATTAGAGAACTTCTTAGTCATTCTGATACAAGGGGTATTAGAGAATGCATATGTTTTTATGTATAAGTTGTATTAGAGTAAGGTTAAGTAGATTTTGGATCTGAGCTAAAACTAGGTCCAATGGAAATTGTAATTCAAAGATATTTAAAAGTTGTTCTTGAAATAATTCCAAGTAATTCGAGAATAGAGATTGAAAAATTCAATGGCCACAATTTTGAGCTTTGGAAGCTTAAAATTGAAGATATCCTTATAGATCGAGAACAACAAATAGTTGTGAGTCCTGATACAATTTTGATGGATATGTCGAAGGAATAATGAGAGAAACTCAAGAGAAGGTAAAGGAATACGATTCAACTTTTTCTTGTAGGTTTAATATTGTTGAATTTGTTAGAATAAGACACTACAAAAAAACTATGGGACAAGTTGGGAAGCTTGTACCAGTACAAATCCAATGTAAACATGTTGTTAGAAAAATCATCTAAGTGCCTACTCTTGTGCATTATTTATGAGGATCAAGTACATGAGACAAATAATTTTTATAATTCCTAACACAGAATCATTCATTAATCCTTGCATCCATTTCTCATTAATAGTATTAAGGTCAAGTGTATTTCTTACTAATTGTTCATACAAATAAAATATAATTCAATAACATAGCATTACTCTCTATTAAAGTTTTGAATCCATATTCCAAAAATTCAGAATATTATCCTCATTACCTAGTTCTAAAATAGCAAGGTCTTTTACTAAAATAGAAAATTATTTATCCCATGAAAGTAAATGAGAGTTTAACGATCCTCCTCATTATGATGACAACCTCTTATAACAAGTAAAAAAAAAAAAAAAAAACAATTGTGGGTGTGTGTGTACAAGGGTAACAAGTCATTATACTCTGTGCCGCCACATAATGATGAATCATGACGCATACATATGCGATATCAACATAAGGATCTAAGACACACATCAACATCTGCCAGCAATGAGCAAATATCAACCAACAAAATAATAAGACTCACTACCCGCCCATCCTACCCTGCAATGGTTAGGACCTCCAAGACACATAAGCAACGCTCAAGCCCAGGTTCCCATTGATTTTAACCATTTAAGGTCTCAGGGCTAGCGACTGTTC
>SNQJ01S0009530.1:142310-172023 GCA_010110895.2 Picea sitchensis
TGTGAGTCTGGTCGGCAAGCTATCATCAGCCTGCATCATCAACAATCATGTCAGACATGTCCACATCATATCATCTAATCAAATGTACTAAAATCATACCAAAACAATCAAACCCCAATAGCACACTCCCTGACTCGATCCTGAGTCCAAGAGTTTCGTCCATGCCTCTGCATCTTCAAGGTCCAAAACCCTCCACACTCAGTAAAATCGATTCAATAGCACTTGTCTATGTCAATGCAGTAAAACATCATGTCATCTATCATAACACATCATAATCAAGTACAAATGTTTTAATATCATAATAGTCTGGATCACTTGCAAGCAAATGTCCTCAAAGAATAAGTTTTCTCAGTGCGCCAAAACGGGATGTTACATAGAGCTCGATCAAATGAATAGATTGGTAGTAATGACCTTCTAATTAAAGGTTTCCTTGTGAAAAGTAATCAATATACCTAAGAATACTTCGACTAAAACCTAACTCGAGTGTTCTTACCCAATGAGTTAACGGAGATAAATCAGAAGTGTTACTGATATGATAATTCGATTTATATTAAAGTCGTAATGACTTTCAGTATTAAGATGAGTTCACATAATTAAAGAAACAGTTATAATTTTGATAGTTTTAACATTGATTAATTAAACAACAACAACTTCAGATGAAATATTACGCAATGGTAAGATCACACGACACCATGTGTTGGCATCGAACTTCACATTGAAATGTGCCCAAGTGTCAGGATTTAAATAATTGTACACAGTTTACAAGAATACGAGTTAGAACTATACATTGACCGGAAGTATTCGTTTTAACTTCCAAACTGTGATTCGATCGTGGTGCCCTAACTGTAAATGGATGTTTTAATCATTTATATAATTATTATATGACAATGACAATCCCTTGCTGCCATTCGAAGCATATTTCCTCATTTATTGTACAGTAATTAAATTTACGGTCGCAACACACGTTGAAGGAAAAAGCATTTTAAGTTCTCCCGCAATGGTTATCTATCTAATCATCAGTCTTGATAAACTTTTAGATTTAGTAATGCTCACGAATTTACTGTGTGGTATGAGTTCACTCTGATAATGGTATTCAAGCTTCTAATTGCGGTAATTTGTCTGGAATCTTCAACTCCCAACGGTTTCAAATGGAGTTGGAAACAGGTCTAGACTAAGTTTCTAACTCTAAAACCAAGAAGGAGATTCGAATATTAGTGGACTGAAATATGAGAAGTCGAACAAATTGCATACTTTCTCCATTCAATAAAATAGATGAACATAAATTATTCAGTTACGTATATAAATTATATAAAGAACAATGTTCTCACAACAGTAAACCCAAAATCATTAAAATGGAGGATTATAACGATCTAATCAAGCAAGGGAAATTTAAAAAAAAACATAGACAGTTAACCTATAATCTGGTGAGCATACAGACTATCAACCTGTCAAGTAGAATTTAAGTAAAAGGGTAAAAAAACAGGTGGACCATCGCCAATTTTATTTACCGGTCGTTAGATTTGAATTCTCACTGCAAAGAAAATTAAGAGAAGGACCTTCAAGATCTTATCCAGAGATAACACATTTTTTTCAAAATGCACAACCATTCGGATTTTATCAAGAATTCTCGGATGAATTACATTTAGGAAAATAATATGCATCTTATTTACTAGCTAGAGATGTACATCATTCTCATCACAAAAAAAAACTAAGGTCATGATAAGACAAATCTCGGAGGGAACCAATCTTAATTTATAGCTTCCAAAATTCCAAATAAGCTACAAAAAANAACTGAGATGATGATAAGACAAGTCTCGTAGGGAACTAATCTTAATTTATAGCTTCCAAAAATCCAAATAAGCTACAAAACAAAAAAAAAATAAGGTGATGATAAGACAAGTCTCGGAGGGAACCAATCTTAATTTATAGCTTCCAAAAATCCAAATAAGCTACAAAACAATGCTGATTTTACAATCCTTGGTACGATTACATTTGTAGAATAACAACTTTCATAATTATTAAATTGACTAAAATCAAATAAATACCGGAAACAAGGAAAGAAGTAGTATGTTGATGATATTAAATTTGGAGATTTGCACAATGTCCTCCTTCACCTGCCAATCAAAGACTTCACCGGTACTTCCCAATCAATGCTAGGGGTACTCTTCCTCCCGCTCAGTCACCTGAACTACAAAGGGGACACACACAAGAAACCGGAAAATAATATCACCAAACTTGCCTCTCAAGGAAGAGTTTTCACTCTTACCCAAGTTTTGGAACCCAACTCTCAACAAGTAAACTAGTTCAGAAAAATTTTGGCAGCATAACATTACTTTCCAAAAGTTTCTCTCTCCCTTCCTCTCCATTTGTTTTATAGAAAAATTATCAATGACAGGTGTCCTCTCATGCATAATAACCAATTTTTAATAATTTTATTGATTATTATTTATCCACACCACTTGCCACACTCTCTCCAAGTTGCAAAAGTAATTTTCCTTTTTTTATTTTAATTAATTAAACAATTTACCTCACTTTCCCCAATGTGTTCTTATTTTTTCTCTTAGTCGTCCCTTCATTCCCCAATCCCTCATTTATTTTTTGTATCATAACTAGATTTTAGTTTGATTTGGATTAGAAGTCTTATTTTAGTTAGGATAAGTGGTAGATTGACTCAAAATGCTACTCTATGTGAACCACCTTATTTTGTCATGTTTTTATTTTCTTTTATTTAAAATTTCATTTATTATTTAGATGCACACATGTGCATCTACCCACTTTATTTTTATTTCTTCATTTACTTAACTTACTAGTCTAAATCCCTTTATTCCCTTTTTGTGTTTTACTTATCAAACATCTTTAGGCTTAGACTCTTTGTTTTTTCTTGTTTATAATTTAATAATCATTTGCATGCTTTTTTTTCTATCAAGTCTGAGTATTTTATTTTATTTTATAGATCTTCTAGATTTTTATTGACTCACATTTTGTTTGCATGACGTTTCCTTCAAGACGCACTTTTGTGCTCCAAGGGTGCCACTCATTTTTTATCAGTTTGGAAGTTTGTCTGACACTTGGAGTCAACACTCCACTTGGTCGACCTTGTGAGAGACTAAGGGTTGTATAAGGAATAATGATTCCACCTTATTGCATGCCCCTTGGAATTCTTCATGAGCGATTTTTTCAGTCTTCCCTCACGACATCATGGACCTTTTAGAAGGAGGTCATCATTAACCATACGTTGAGGTCATGTTGTGAGTGCTAGTAGGTTGTGACAGGGACACTGCCACACCTCTCCCTCATCTTTCTAGTTTATTTCTATGACCCCTTTACTCCTTATCTGAGTTGGATTAACAAGAATCACCAAACCTTCATCCATTGAGAAGAACAATGTCAATAATACATATACCTACCATCCATACTGAAATCATCATATATACATGTAAATCATTACTCAAAATTCAAACCAATACAAGTCCACTCCCTGACCCAATCCAGAGTTCAAGGAAGTTTGTTGATGCAATTGACATTTTCAATATGTCATGTATCCTGCACACTCAGGAGAACTCATCAATAATACCATTCAATACATGTACATCAAGAAATTAACATGCTTGATTACTTTAGAGTAAATTATTATATTTATGTCTAAAAATCCTTAATTTTATGATGAAATAGAATTTGTATCTACATAGGACTCATATGAATATTACCATGTTATTGTTGTTCTTAATTGCACCCTTTTATAAAATTTACCTTATATACCTAACAAATTATTCTTTGGGTCTTCTTGTTTTTCCTCATAATGATTTCCACTTGTGTGCATCTAGACAAGTTACATAATGGTTTTATTACTTGATTATGAAAGCTTGTATAGTCATGTTTAGAAGTGTCTAATACCTCTCTACATCATAAACAACTAAGATGAGTGATGTTTTCTTAAGTTCTCTCTTACAAGATTATTATCCTTAAGAAAATTTTATTGAGCAATGGAGCATTTAGTTGATAGGATACATCAATTGAAAATCATAGTGCATTTTTGTATATGCACGACTTATATATATATATATATAATTTATGATTTTTTTTATTGTTGAGTCGTGATTGGAGGTATGTTACACATATATCATCTAAAAATTGAAGTTATGGGTAGCACATAGGATAGTAGACATGATAACAAACTGGTACATGTGATATAAGGCCTATACAATGTTTTGCAACACTAAAATGTCAAGCAACATGATCCAACCAGATCACACATGTATGATGTATGTGAAAAGTTATGATGCCATGTTGTGAAAGGGCCATCAATAGTACGATGAATTGTTTCCACTAGACACAAAATTAAAGGAACCTACATCTAAATTACAATGTATAACATCTGGAAAACTATCACATGGAGCTAGCCAAAAAATGAGAACAAGTTGGGACAATTTTTTTTTTTCTTCCCAACTATGTATACGACTTTTTATGACCATAATATTCTCACCCAACCTCCATTTCTCCACAAATATATATCCCACCAACTATCATTTGAGAAACAAATTAGTCATTTATCCATCAGGTCCATTTATCATAGGAATTTTGGTTCCATCCCAAAGTCCCCATATCCATGGGTTTTTCTATCATGCATGAGATTTTGAACAATCCGTGGTCCATGAAAACAACTTGCACTCACAATATTTCATTCTCACCTTGATTGATGTTGGTAATGCAACTATTGGGAAGGGGATATAGCCTACAGTTCAAGAGAAAGATTCTTAGCCTAGCGAAACGGTTGTTTGAATTGTGCTTTGAATCTCTTGTAATAGGCCAACCCTTTAAGGAAACATCCATTGTCTATCTCGACATGGATTAACACCTTTGATGAACCCAGTTGCCTCATTCTATGGACTTCCCCCTTTATTGGTTCTATTTTTCCACGCCTTCCTCATTATCAAGCAAGTTGAATGAGGCATGCAGATGAATGTGGTCCTAGCCATTGGAGAAATTACCTGGTGCTAGCCATCTATAGCTGCCCGAGTAACTGGGCCAAGTTCTAGTTGTATAAATTGGTCTAGTCACTGTTTAGATTTCTTGGAAACAAGATGAAGTATGTCCATCCTTCACCCAGGAAAAACGTGTACCAAATAAAGATGCCACCTTAGGAACTACTCCACCCATTGGAAAAGTTGTCTTGGCCTACAACCACATCCAAGAAAAATGATTTGGAATTACTTAAGAAATGTGTGGGAATCCAATCTATGTGGAAAAATAAATCACCGTCGACCATATGTAAACACTATCCTCAATTTCTCTTCTTTCTTCTATCTACCAGTTCCTACATCTAATGATAGGATAACCAAATATAAATAAATAATATCATATTGTTTGTAAATATTATGGAATTTTTTTAGATAAATGTCAAACTATAATATGACCACATATTAACAAGATAGAGAACATAGCTGAGAGAAAGGAAACCATTTTTGAAATATGCATAATACATAGCACAATTCTATGAAATGTATTGGTATTCTTTTGTATGTATTCTTGGTATCAAATGAAAATAATACAAAGTGTTGTTTCTTTTTTCAAGTCAACGTGTCTTTCTTTTCAATTCAAAGGATGTCTATTTTAATGGCTTATGTTAGTTACTGTGTTGTTGGAATATCATCTAGTCAATGGAATTCCAATATTTTATCTTCAATAGACTGTCCATTCACATTTGAGATAAGGCTAAGTGCCCCCTCTGGTTCTCGAGCCCTCTCACATCACAATTTGTTTAGTGTGGTACTACACATTTAATATGAAGATGCCTTAGACTCTTGTTCATGAAATTTTGACATGCATTGGATTTTCAACCCACCATCCATGGGATAGCCACAAATGAAATATGGAATTTGGATTATACACATTACCTTGCACTATAAATATATATTACTAAATGTACATAATTTACACTAAAAAAAGGGTTTGCTACATTATTGTTGTCAACATACCTCTTCTTTGGACATTGTTCATGACTTCCTTTTGTTGTATTGCTTGCAACTAGATTCTTTCCTGCATTTCTTGTATTTCATTTTCAGGTCAAAAAAGTGAAATAAATGAAATGAAAAGGAAAATAAACCCCTACGTCAAAATGACATGAAATATACAATACTAACAAATAACAAATGAAAAACAAATCAATACTATACATATATGTATCTTCTCAATTCTTGTTCCATATCTTTTGTTTTCCCTATTTTCCTTTTATTAATGATTGGTGATAGTTTTGATGTATTACACATCCAATGATGCAAAGAGAGATGAAAGAAGATGGTAATGAAATGCAAACACAATTATGAGAATTGTGTTGAAATATTGTAAATGCAAAGAGTATTCTATTTATTATTGATGTATTATTCATTAGATCAATCCCCTTTTGTGGATTGATCATGTCGGGCATTGTAAATGACCAAATCCCCTTTTGTGGATTGGTTAAACCCTAATTGTAATAGGAAGAATGAGAAGTTGACCCCCACATTAAATTAAGGTGGTTCTACCCACCCAGAATAAGAAGTCGTCCCCTAGATTAATTTAAGGTGGTTCTAACCACCCAGAATAAGAAGTCGGCCTTGTAAGTGAAAAGACACCTCAGTTCACACCTGCCAGTTTGTATAAATAAGAGAGGCCAACACCTCATTTGTTCACACATTCACTTGCTCATCAGAGCACAAGTTTGGAGCTGTAGTTGGAGAGGAAGGAAGAGAGAGAGAGAGAGGCGCATACTTGGGAGAGGAATTTATGTATTGCTTAGTCTATTCTATTGGCATTGTATTGATTATCTATATTAAGGAAGTTTTTGTTGGGTTTTCTCCCCCATGAGGGGTTCCCAGGATAAATGTTGTTTCTCTTGTGATTGTATATTTCTCAGTGATCCTATATATGCTATGGTTATCTAGTGAATTGAAAAGAAACCTAATAATAGCTTAAACCTTAACATCGTATTAGAGTTAAGCTGAAGAGAGAATCTTTCACAAGAAGAAGAAAAACGTCATTATTGTCGTACATGAAAATTTGGGCTTTTATTAAAGATTTTCAGCCTCAAAGTCATCTAGAAAAGTGCACCCTTGCCCAAGGAACTCTTTGGAACCTTCATTGCACCTTTTCAATGGGTAGATCTCCCAGAAAGTGAAATCCTAGTTTTCACAAAGTACCAGAAAACCAGAAGTACTAGAGTAACAGAATTACCAGAAAACCAAAAGTATTAGAGTACCAAAAGTACCAGAAAATGAGAAGCACTAGTCCAGAAATCCATTGGTCAAGTTTGAGGGGGTAAAATTTGGATTTTCATAAATCTGACTACACTAGCTTACTCGCCTCAACTCAGCGCATCTATCCCCTAGATCAGAATTTCAAAATTTGAAGTTTGAAAAAATAGGTTTTCCTCATAAACCCTAAGTTGCAGTTGTAGTTGCAATTGTAGTTGCAGTCTCAGAACCAGTTGCAGTATCAATTCCAATTGCAGTACTAGTTGAAGTATCATTTGTAGTACCAGTTGCAGTCACCCTTGAATTTTTTAAGAGTTGGTGGTCATTGTTGCTGCTACCAGATGGTGCCACTACCTGCAAATGTTATCAAAGGTATGTACTCACATATGTTTAAATTGTTAATCTTTAAAGGGTATTTGTAGGAGAAGGGATCTCTTGCCATAGATCCATAAGGATCTCAAGATCCAACACATTCAGAGGAATTATGCAACCTAGGTGTGATTATTCAAATATTCATCTATTTTTTATGACATTATTTTGATGAGTGTTGCATGTTGTAGCTATGACCATCATACTAAACTTTGGTAAAACTTAAATTCAAGGTATTAAATGGATTAAAGTTGACCCTCTAACCCAACCTTCTGTCAAGATAGCATATTGTCTTAGTATAGAAGACATGTTGAAGAAATAAATCGTCATCTTGAGTGAAGGCGAATTGGAAGAAAAGAAGCACACTCATTCTTGAGGATAAGGCTCCAGGTTCCAGGTTTGATTAATTAAGTTGATAAGATTCAAAGTTACACATGACAAGTTGATGACTACCCCTTTACAAGTAAACACTATAGTTGATAGCAGTCCTTGAAAAGTATTATACTTGGTAGCATGCGAGCATATTGAGATAAATGCTTAATGTAATCATTTTCCTGATACAATTAACATCTCCTCTAGGAGAAACCTCTTGTGTTAGTTCCAGGTTTCCATGGAGGAATGTTTCATCACAACACTATAAGAGTTTTGACGTCATTTCGTATTGTATCTCTTACTTTTGATCTTTGCTTCAGACATGCCAGAAGTGATAGCTCTAAAGAAGCTACTATGATGATTATTCGTGCTATTGCTTTATCTACTATTATCAAAAGAGTATTATTCTTGCTTGTTGTTTTGTTGACCTTGTTTCAGGTCACAGGTGATAACTCTAAGGAATGTATAGTGAAGGTTGCAGAAGGAAACATATTAGATGAGATATGAAGAAAACTATGTACATGACCATAAACACTCGTGTACCAAAGAAGATGAAGAAGAAGCTACCTTTTTAGATTCAGGGTATCATATATGAAGATTGATTGTAAGGAACATAAGGCTCCAAAGATGATCGAACATTAGAACAAGAAATCACAATAGAATTTTTCAAATAAGAATGAAGCCACTTTGACAAGAAGAAGAATTCACTTGAAGTCAAACTCAGCTTTTCATATTTAGACTTGGTATTCAACACCAAGTATACCTTGTAAGACATGACGAAGTCCTTAGAAATCAAGAGTAAGCCTAATCTCAGAAAGGATCATATGAAGAGACATCTCCCAGGATTGGGAGATAGATCCTGTGAGAAGACTAGATCGTAGCTTCAAAAAATTCTAGGAGAAATAAAATCTCATGGGAAGACTCCCTTGTTTCAGTGACAAAGAAGGAATCTAGTCAAGAAAGACCAAGATATGTATTCTTCTGTGAGACTAGAGGAGAAGTCACTATTGAATTCCAAGATTGATCTATACAGATCAAGCATGTTGTAGATGTACAAATCCTTATGGGTGTCCAGAGGATTCTCCTAGCAAAAGGGAGAAGACTATGATGAGATTCTTATTGAATAAATAGTTCCAGTATTTATGAAGATAACTAGAACAACCATGATTCATATATAGTATGAGATGCAGCGGGAGAAATCCCCATAAATAAAATTAAGTGGCAGTTGGTGTAGTATATTAGTCGGGTCATGGAGACATGACTATGAGGAAAGATAGTGTTACCTCCATGAAAGAAGAAAAGATATATTCAGTGTCTATTATTGAGCCACTCTCAGTTTCAATTGAAGTTGTTTTCATGATATAATAAGAGGATTTACTCACATATTTCAGCAACCACAGTGAGGATGAAGCAATCACTCTCAGCCTTAGAGCAGGTGCAGGTGCAGAGTCCCAGTTCTAGAAGGAAAAATTACAGAGAGAGTAGAGGACATACTCTGAGATAGTGAGACAGATAGTGCTTTGCAAAGAGCACACAGAGCTAGCACATGATTGTGCATATTAAATTGTAGTTGAGCAAGTGTAGCAGATTAGTACAATGTAATGAGAAAATTTTATTTGAATATTGAAGATAGAAAGACTCATGTCTCCCAGTTGAAGGAATCTTTGTAGAGATTGGTATGAAAGAATCGACAGTTTCCTAATGAGCATGGGCTTTACCAAGAGTAAATTTGATTCTAACCTTTATCTCAAGGTTATGAATGATGATTGAGTGATGTTACTACTCTATCTAGATGATGTATTCTTCACAATATGAAAAAAAGCTCATCATAGATTGCAGAGGAAGCTCTCTACATAGCTTGATGGAAGACCTAAATGCATTATCTCTTAGGTCTTGAAGTTTGGCAGAGCACATCAAAGATCTTCCTTAACCAAGGAAAGTATGCAGTTAAAACGAAGAGGTTTGACATGTTGAAATATAAATCCATCTACACGCCCATGGAAACGAAGTTGGAGCTTTTGGTTGATGCCTCATCAGAATTGGTTGATGCTACTCTGTATAGACAGATTATTGGTTCAATGATGTGTCTGATGAATACCAGGCTAGATATAAGTTTTTCCTTGAGTTAGTATCTGGTAGAACCCAGATGTGTTCACATTGTTGCTGCAAAATATATGATGAGATACCGTAACGGTACATTGGATTTTGGTCTCTATTATACTAGCAATCATGACTTCAGATTGAGTGGTTACACCGATTCAGATTGAGATGGAAGTGTTTCTGATAGAAAGAGCACTTCACAATGTTGTTTCAGTCTGAGGTCAGCCATGACTTCATGGAAGAGTAGGAATCAATCAAGTATTTTCCTCAGTACGACAGAAGTCGAATACATTGTTGCATGTTACGCCAATTGTGAAACTGTATGGCTTTGGTTGTTGTTGACAAATCTAGTTGATCTGGAGAGGGAAGCCACCGTGATCCTATGTGACAACCAGATTTGTATGAAGACGATTTGTTCCATAATGAGTCGAAACACATAGAGATCTGATATCATTACATCTATGACATGGTGCAGGGAGGAGCCATAAATCTCCAATATGTTAGCACGAATGAACAGGTTGTTGATGTGTTGACCAAGCCTCTATATCATGTAAAGTTTGAGAACTTTCAAGATAAGCTTGGTATAGTCTGAAAGGACCTCCCTTGAAAGGGGGATTAGTGTTGATGATACTATGGTATTTTGATCAGTAGTGGTATCTCCGTTAGGATTTTATATCCCAGGGAATCTTATGATTCATGGGCAGATCCTTTGGGTTTGTCAGAGTACCACGTGGTAGTTCCATTAGGATTTCATATCCTAGGGAATCTTTTTGATTACTAAGAAGGTTCTTTGTATCTATCAGAGTACCACAAAATGTTGTAATGATGTGCTAGCTTAATTGTTGTGATGATGTGTTAGCCTAGTGTTGTGATGCCATCTTAATTGTTGTGATGATGTGCCTGTCTCGTGCTGTGATTATGTGCCAACTTAATTGTTGTGATCCCAGCCTCATGTTGATGACATGCCAGCTTAATTGTTGTGATGATGTGTCAGCCTCGTGTTGATGACATACCAGCTTAATTGTTGTGATGATGTGCCAGCCTCGTGTTGTGATTATGTGTCAACTTAATTGTTGTGATGCCAACCTCGTGTTGATGACATGCCAGCTTAATTGTTGTGATGATGTGCCAGCCTCGTGCTATGATTATATGCAAACTTAATTGTTTTGATTCCAGCCTCGTTTTGATGACATGTCAAACTCATGTTGTGATGATGTGTCAGCCTCATGTTGTGATGATGTGCCAACCTCATGCTGTGATGATGTGTTTCTAGCTTCATGTTGTGATGCCAGCCTCGTGCTGAAGAATCTTAGCCTAGTGATGATGTTGATGATGCTCCAGCCCTTGTGTCGTGTTTTTGATGTTATTGATGATGATGATGTATTATTTTTATACTAATCCATGTTGATGCAGATGTTGATGATGCCACTCCAGCTTCTTGCTGAAGATGATGCCACTTTAGCTTCTTTCCTAAGATGATGATGCCACTCCAGCTTCTTACTAAAGATGATGATGATGGTGTTATTTCATGTTTAATGTTGAATATGGTGATGTTATTTTATCCTCATGCTAAATATATTGATGATATTACTTTAGCCTCATGCTAAAGAAGATGATGATGCTACTCCATCTCCATGTTGTGAATGATGATGATGAGAAAAAATTACGATGATTTATAGATATGCCAGTTAGTGTTCCAAGATGTTGTTGATGATGATGCCCTCTCTCTTGCCTGATGTTGTTGTAGAATACCCTTCTTGTTAAGGGGGTGTGTTGAAATATTGTAACTGCAACGAGTATTCTATTTATTATTGATGTATTATACATTAGATCAATCCCCTTTTGTGGATTGATCATGTCGGGTATTGTAAATGGCCAAATCCCCTTTTGTGGATTGGTCAAACCTTAATTGTAATAGGCAGAATGAGAAGTAGGCCCCGAGATTAAATTAAGGTGGTTCTCCCACCCGGAATAATAAGTCGGCCCCCAGACTAATTTAAGGTGGTTCTAACCACACAGAATAAGAAGTCAGCCCTGCCAGTAAAGAAACACCTCAATTCACACCTTCCATATTGTATAAATAAGAGAGGCTAATTCCTCATTTGTTCACATACTCACTTGTTCATTAGAGCTCAAGTTTGGAGTTGCAGTTGGAGAATAAGGAAAAGAGAGAGAGGCACATACCTGGGAGAGGAATTTCTATATTGTTTGGTTTATTCGCTTGGCATTGTATTGGATATCTATATTAAGGAAGATTTTGTTGGGTTTTTTACCCCATGAGGGTTTCCCAGGATAAATGTTGCTTCTCTTGTGATGTGTATTTCTGAGTGATCCTATCTATGCTATGGTTATCTAGTGAATTGAAAAGAAACATAATAATACAAAGTGTTCATGTTTTATTCTCTTCCATCAGAATCTGTTATATGGTAGTTGCTTTTCATGTTCAACACAATTTATTGATTCAACACAGAAACAAGAAGTTTATAAATATGTAATAATAATATGAAATCATGCTTTGCTTCAAGAAGAAGGAGATAAAAAATTGTGAATATGTAAAAAAAAATGAACATATGCCAATATGTGTTCAGATGTCAATGAAATCCAATATGACAATGTTTACAATGATGTACATGCATTTCAGGTTGAAAGTAGAAAATAAATTATATCATGATCACTTCAATATCTATTTAATATAAAAAAAAATTGTATTGTTCATTGTTTGCATTTGACTATACATGATCAATTGCACAATGCTTTTGCAATCACATTCACTATGCTAGCCAGAATTGCAAATGGTCCTACATATATATTCATTATGAAAATATGAAATCATTTTATTGTTTCTCTTGCTACAAGAACCTCAACATTTGCTTCTTCAAAATGCATATGATCCAATATTGGAAGATGTTTTTTGACTAGTATCATCATGCAATGTTTATTGCAATTCGAGACACAATTGAAACATGCAAATTCTTCATTTTGCATTGGCCATGTCATATATGTTTCTTGAATGAAAAAAATATCATATTGCATTGTATAATAGTTAGTATCTATGCCATTGATATGTGCATGAAAAGTACACATGTTTAGTGAAAAAATTGAGATACATGTCTCCAATCATATTCTAGACTCCATTTTGCATTGTTGTGTAGACGTTGCATCTTAACAATGATATTTTGTTTGTTGTTGAATTTATCCACTGTCAAAGAAATTATAAGACACAAAGACTTTTTTCTCCTTACACATGACAATGTTGTATAAACCAATCCATGTCTGCACACCCTAGTGAGATCAAATCCAACATTGTCCAAGGTCATTCCCTATGATCTTCTATTGTACATGCACATGCAAGTTGAACTGGGAAGTGTTTATAGATTTTCAAATGACCTTTCATCTCTTTTCTCGATATTGGTTTCACTATGTACTATATGGGTATCCAGACAAGAGAAATGTCTGCTATATAAAGGATATAACCTCTTAGCCTAGCGATGTCCAATATGCGGATCATAAAACTTCATCTATAAAACATCAAACTTATCTCTTTTGGTGTAATATTTGACTATTCCATTTGCACCATTCACTAAACCATCTTGTGAATCGTAGTTACATGCATATATTTCAACGAGGATATCTAATTTTAGAAAAAGTTCCGAAGGAAATTTTTTGGTATGTTCATGGCATCGCACACCACCGCGGTCGTCTTCCTCTTCATCAATTGCAATTACTAAAAGTTTCTTGTTGTATAATCATTCTCGAGTTAAACTCTGTAGAAGGTTTTGAAGCATCCAAAGTTGCAAGTCGACACTCTACCCATTATTAGGGACAAATGAAGCTTATATGATGGAAAATAACGTTGATTTAGGTATTTAAAGGAGAAGAATAGTGAGTGACAGTTAAATGGGGGAAGTAGGAAAGAAAAAAAGGTATAGTTGTTGAGATAAAATAAGATTGGAATAATAACAGAGTCATTATAAAGTAATAAAAGTAGTTAAGGAGATTAGGGAATTGATTATTAGATATTAAATCAACCATTGAAAGTAAGTTTTAAGATTAATGAATTAAAGATTGAATTTAGTTATTAGGTAAAAATAGAGCATCGAGTATCTAATTAAATTTATTATCTTTTCAAATAAATCTATTGAAAAGGGAACATTGCAAGATTGGATAATAACATATTAGAAATGAAAAAGGGGCAAATAATAAATTATAAAGTAAATTAAATTGAATTGAATTAAAAGAGCACATGGAAATAATCAAAGGAGACCAAGTAAACAAATAATTAAAGAGGGGAAATGGAAAGACATGTGGAAATAAGTATAAAAGAGGATTTAAGATATATGGCCAATGATTATGTGAAAAATTAAAAGCAATGATAATGATGTAATTAAGAAGTCAAGTTAAGAAATGAGGGATAAATGAGAAACAAAACTTAGAAAATTAATTAGATTAAAACAACATATTAGTGACCAATGAAATGAATGAGGCGTTTCCATGACTCGCTAAGTTTGTAACCATCTTGATGGTTAAAGTTATTGGGGTGATTGCTCATGCCAAAATTTGGTTTGGTCAAAGAAAATTAGATGCTTAGATTTGATGGAATGTTTCACAATAGTTGATTCGATGATTTGATTATTATTTTTTTCAAATCTGTGTTGTTTGAGCTCGGATTTGAAGAATCTTCTTGTTTGGCCTATGTATGATTTGATGCAAGAGAAACGGATTTGGTAGTCTCCTAGGCCTAACATAAGGTTGAATTTGTCCTTGGTCATTTTGAACAAATGCTTAAGGTTTTTATACGGCTTGAAAAACGTTTTCATATTCTTCTTGGCTAGAATTCTTGAAATGTGATCCATGGTACCCTCGATGCAAGGTAAAGAGAGGTAAGAAAGGAGAGGGGAAGAGGAAGGAGGATTTCTTGATTTAGAAATTTGAGCTAAGCAGAAGGATTTGTTGATTTGGGAGATAAAGTATCCATTGGTTAAGAGGGTCATAGTTACTCGGATTTCTCTTTCTCTAGGAATTGAGGAGAGGAGATTTGAATGGCTCAAGTGATAAAAAAATTTAACACAACAAATTTTAGGGATCGATGATGGTGAGACTCAGCATGTATGCGTCATTTTCTGGTAAACTTGGTGGGTGAGGGAACCATCTAGGCGAGAGCTGAGGACATCCAGGAATAGAAGAGAATTGCCCTTTTGCATTTCCATAGTGAATTGAATATGGGGAGAAATGTTATTAAGGTGATCAAAGAAAGCTATCAAGGACGGATGTCCATGGGGCCAGATGAAAAACGTGTCTTCAACAAAATGAAACCAACATTTGGTTTTAAGATGAAATATATTTAGGGCGAAGGTTCAAAATGTTCCATAAAAATATTAGCAACCATTCGGGAAAGGGATGAGCCCATGGCTATTCCTTCTATCTATTCATAGCAACTCCCTTTAAAGGTTAAGAAAATGGAGGTAAGAAAAAAATTTATGAGGTTGAGGGTTTCAGAATGGTCATTTGGATATAATGTCAAGGGATTCAAGAACACAAATATTTGTGAATAAAGATACAACATAAAAACTAACCATAATTTCATGTTCATCAAGGTGAAGAAGTTTAGTTTTCTAAATAAAATCGGAGGAATCTTTGATCAAAGAAGGAGTTTTCGCAATGAATGATTGAATAATGTTAGCGAGAAAACGAGATCGAGCATGGGTTGGAGATCCGATGGCATTGACTATAGTTCTAAGGGGAATATCATTTTTATGAATTTTAGGATTACTATAGATTCTAGGGGTTTGAGGATTATGGATGCTATTGAATATCACGATCTAGATAGCAACATTTGATGGCTTTAGTAACCATATTAGTAATGATATTAATGGGGTTTTTTTTGGAGAGGTTTGTAGGAGGAAGAAGAAAGAAATTCAAGTGGTTTGGATTTGTTGTTCGAGGTATTCATTATCACATTAGAATTGCCTTTATCAGCTTTTAAGATGATGATATTACTGTTTTCGTTAAGTTGAAATTCAGCTTTGCATAAGTTCAGTTTGTGAGATTTATAAAGACAAGGAATCCTTCCACACTCTTGGTGAATTTCTTCAGCTTCGTGTGTGGAAAGATGATGTGTAATAGATTCAATGGAACAGATAATATCAAGTAGGATACAATGAGGGGCAGGGGCGAATTTGAAACCTTTCTCAAGGAGATGGAGATAAGGCTGGAATAGATCAAAGGATCGCCAATGGGTTTAGTGATAACTTTGTTTTCCTCAAGCGAAGGATTATGAATGATTTGATTCTTTTTACAATTAATTAAGCCTTTGGAAGATGAAGGGAAAGTGGATTTCCAAAAGGAAAGTGGATATGTTTGTGTCATTATAAATTAAAACTATATTATCTTGATTGCTATAAAGAAAAGGATAAATCAATGTTTTAGAGGAAGGACAATGGTTATAAGGGTTTCTATTTTGAGGAGAGTTTGAGTTAAGAGTATTAGGAGAAAACGAGTCGAGCGATTGAAAATGAGCTAATGAATCAAGGGAATTAGGCTTAGGGTTCATGTTAGAAAAAGTTGATAATGTATGATTGGTTTGATTAGGGTTTATAGTTGGTTTTTGTGAGCAGAAACCAGCCGAAAATATTAGGGGTGGCAGAGCAACTGTAACCATATTGTTGGAAGGTTGATGGGCATCGAGGGTAAAGAAGGAAGTCGAATTAGACGAATTGCTATAAATTAGAGTGGTGTCTAGAGTAATGGAAGATCGTGAGATAGGAGAAAGAGATTGGAATTTAGGGTTTTGCAAGCTGAAACCAGCGGTAATACTAGAGGGCGGTGGAGAAAGTAATGCAGAGTTGCAGGATGGTTGAAGGGCTTCTCTAGAATTTGAGGAATGTGAATCTTGATTCATTGCAAACAGGCCAACCATCTTGGTGGGAGAAGCAAGAGTGATTGGTGTTGGTAGAAGTAAGGGATCGTGAGGTTCCGGCGCAGGTGTAAGGGCCGCAATGGCTTTAATATCCAAAACAGCAGATTATGAGGAATCTAGGGAAAGTGAAACCAAATTTTGGTTGGATAAAAGACACGACATCCAGAACGATTCTAGACAAGAAGAGGTGATGAGCAAGGGTTCAGAGACAGAGTTGTTTATTATTGAACGAGGAGATTGCTCAGTAGAACAATGATGATTATTGAATAAATGAATAAATTTGCGTATTTTCTTGGCTGTGGTTAATTCAAAAATATTAGAAGTTGTACCTAAAGATTTACGATCCAGAATTGACCAGATATCGAAAGAAATAATAGAGGAGAGTTTTGCGAGATAAGAGGATAATATTTGACCTGACAAAGTGGATTTCTGCACGGTGAATGGCATGGTTGGTCCAAGTAAGAATGTGGTTGAGAGCGGCCTTCGACAATGTTGATGAATTCGTGTGAAAGGAGGGAGGATAAGAGAGTCTTGAAATCCCTTGAGGAAGGTAAGATCAACAATTGTTTTCGCCATCTTAAAGCCCTCTCTTTGAGACAATCCTCTCCATAGAGGTTGAAAATCTTGGTCTGCATGTTTGTATAATCATTATAGAGTTAAATTTAACTTACAATCCTCTCCATAGAGGTTGAAAATCTTGGTCTGCATGTTTGTATAATCATTCTAGAGTTAAATTTAAATTGTGTAGAATGTTTTGAATTAAATGTTTAGAGTAATACTCTATCCATTATTACATAAAAATGAAGTTCATATGATGAAAAATAGTGTTGAGTTAGGTATTTAAAAGAGCAGATTGGCCAATGAGTATTAAAGAGATGGAGGAGTAATAAAAAAAATATAGTAGTTGACATAAATAAGATTGGGATAATAACAATCTCTAATTTAATTTATTATCTTTTCAAATAAATAAAGTCCCTGAAAAGGGAACATTGCTAGATCAGATACTAATAAATTAGAAATGACAATGGGGTAAATAATAAATTAGAAATTAAATTAAATTAAATTAAAAGAGAAGAGGGAATTAAACAAAGAAGACCAAGTAAACAAATAATTAAAGAGGGGGAATATCAAGAAATGTGGAAATGACTATAAAAGAGTATTAAAGAGTTATGGCTAATGATTATGTGAAAGTTTAAAAACAATGGTAAAGATGCAATTAAGAAGTCAAGTTAAGAAACAAGGGTTAAATGAGAAAAAAAATTAGAGAACGTGGTTGTAAAACTAATTAGATTAAAATTAAAGATCAGTTCAATTAAGGAAATGAATGAGAGTTGATTAAATTTATTGGGTTTTTTTTCAATTTCTAGGGCTTCCGGGAGGAGTAATGGGGCATTGAGGCCAAAATTTTGGTTTGGTCAAAGAAAATTAGATGCTTATATTTAATGGAATGTTCTGCAATAGTTAACTTGGTGATTCGATTATGGTTTGTGTGAGCTATGTGTTCTTTGAGCCGTGATTTGAAGGATATTTTGGTTTGGCCTATGTATGAATTTCCTCAAGAGAAAGGGATTTGGTAGACTGGATCTGGTAGAATCCTGGGCCTAACACATGGTCAGATTTGTCCTTGGCCATTTTGAACAGATGCTTAATATTTTTATATGGCTTAAAAAATGTTTGGATATTATTCTTGGATAGAATTCTTGAAATGTGATATGTGGTACCCAAGATGTGAGGTAAAGAGAGGCGAGCAATGGGAGGCAAATAGGAAGGAGGATTTCTGGATTTAGAAATTTGAGTTGAGTGGAAGGCTATGTTTATTTTGGAGATAGAGTATCCATTAGCTAAGCGGGTCTTAGTTAAGTGGCATTTGTCCTTCTCGAGGAATTGAAGAGAGGAGATTCAAATGGATCTAGTGAAAAAAGTTTTAAACAAAAAAATGTTTGGGATGGATGATGGTGCAACTGAGCATGCAAGTACAGCGAGTATGTGTCTTCTTCTGGTAAATCTTTTGGGTGAGGGAACCATCTGGAAGGAGAGATATAAGGATCTCTGATTCATATGGATATCAGTGGCCACCCACCTTTTCCAATTGGCTCAAAACAGCTTTCTGACAATTTTGGCAATTTACTATTTTTAACAGTTTTAACATCGAGGGCCATTTTGAGGGCCTAAATGAAGGTTTTTCAGGATGGATCTCCTCAATGATTATTGAAGGAATTATTGAACCCCAAAAATGAATCTCCTCGATGATACCTTTCCAACATGCTATCACATGCCTAAAACAGAGATTGTATGCAAAAGTTACAACCCCGGGAAGTTGATGTACTAACTTACCCAAACAGGGCCCACATGACTTTTGGCGCTTCATCTCCTAGGGTTAGGTTTTTGGATGTCAAGGGTTTTTGGAATTATTTCTTATTGTAAAAAGGCCTTCAGAGCCTCATTGTCACCTTCTTCTTGCGAATGCGCATTGCCATCACATCTCTTCTCAGAGATAAGTCGCCACCATTCTAGCAAGCTTGTTTACACTGCATTTTATAGTTTCAACTTATTTCGTTATTGAATAGAAAACCAGTTTTACTGTATCTCTGTTATTTTCTGTTAAGCACTTGTTAATAATCTGTATTCATTTTGTTCTGCTCATAAAATCTGGATCAGCGGTATCAGAGTGGTCTGCTCCTTGTCGTATTAATGCATGTCCCCAATGAGGTTGGAGTACAAAGAGTTGGGTCTCGAGCTTGTTTCTCTTGAGGAAAGAAGCTCTCTCATGCCCAAGCGACCTCCCATGGCAGGAGAAAAGAAAGATGATGGGATAAGAGATCCTTTCAAATTGTTGATTGAGGAAGCCCTCACGCAACAGAGGAATGAGATGATGGATAGTTTCACGCAAATCTTTCGACGGATACCAAAAGGTGACGCATCTTCTTCGAACGAAGGCACCGCCCCGTTAAAGGTACAAATAGAAGGGTATTTTCCTATCCATAATTTTTCAAATAAAGAAAAGATTACTTTTGCACTCCTCAAAGTCGTTCCCCATGTCAAATATTGGTGGGAAACTTTCTGTGAGAAAAAGGAAACAGAGGAAACCTCATTATTTTCATTCACGGCCACCTGGGAATCCTTCATGGATGTTATTAAGGAACAATACTACCCTTTCAGAAGTTATGACGACCTGTATACCAAATGGACCACACTGCGGCAAGAAAGAGACCAAGCAGTGCCAGATTTCACAAATATCTTCCATACCTTGTGCACCAAGTTGGGTATCAAAGATTCAGAGTGACATCTGGTGCTCAAGTATCACAGTGCTCTGCATAGATACATCTAGACCGAAATGGAATTTCTAGACATCTCATCCTTGGGCATGGCCTACAAATATGTCGTCAAAATCAAGCAGAAGCTCAAACAAAAGATACAACAATTTGGGTCTGGGAACCCCTCACAACAAAAGCCAAGAAAGGGAGGCCCTAACCCACCAAACAAAGGACAGAGAAAGGATGGACAGTATCAAGACAACCAGTCCAAGACGCAAGCAAATAAGGACACCAGAAAGACAAAGAAAGATATTGGGAAGTGGTGTGACTTCCATAAGAACCCTTGGCATAACATCGCTGACTGTCGCTCAAAGCAGTCATTGGTGGCCGAAGTGAAATCCTCTAAATCAGATGCAGATTATGACTCTGAGCCAGAACCAGAAAGGGGAAGACAAATGATTGATGCAGAACCCAGTGCCACAGTTTCTACCACCAAGCTCCAACTTGGTGAACCAGATGAGCCAGAATAAGGATAGTGCCTCTTCCATTCATAGTTGTGGGTAAAAGGCACCCTGCTACACTTCGGCATTGATAGCGATAGCCAGAATAACCTCATCTCAGCAGAGGTCACCAAGCGTCTAGCCTTGCTAACAATGCCACACCCACAATAGTACACCATTAGATGGCTCTGCCAAGGAAGCGATCTCCGCGTCAGCCAACAATACCGACTGTCGTACGACATCAAGCCCTTCAAAGAAAACGTATTGTGTGATGTTGCTCCTCTCAAAGTTTGTGATGTTCTTTTGGGCCAACCTTATTTATGGAAACATCATGTTGTATATGAGTCTAGGCCTCATAGTGTTATTATTACTTTTAACAGGAAATTGTATAGGATACCTGTGGCAGTCCCACCTAGTGCTATTTCCTTGATCTCTACTAAGCAATGCAGGAAGGTCATCTCTCATACGACGAAGTTTGTCTTCTTTGTGATTCACTCTCAGAATAAGAGAAATATCACAGCCACATCTAGGGTCTCTACGACCGACCTCTCCACACAGCAGTAGCAAGTAGATAAGGTCATGGAAGAATACTCGTATATCTCCTCCTCACCTACAGGGGTACCTCTGCACTTCCAGGTCAAGCACCCCATCGATCTAACCCCCAACACACTGCTAGCCAATGGGCCAGTCTATCATTGCTCTTTGTTAGAGAATGAGGAGATCAAGTGACAGATCTAAGAACTGCTCCACAAGGGGCACATCCACCCCATCTCATCACCTTGTGGGAGCCCAATCGTGCTGGTACAGAAGAAAGATGGGATCTGGTGACTCTATATTGATTACCAGGCTCTAAATAAAATCACAATCAGAAACTGGTACCTAATTCCCCAAATCGATGACCTCCTTGATCAACTCACGGGGGCCAAATACTTCAGTAAGATTGATTTGAAGTCTGGCTACCACCAGGTCACAATAGAAAAGACAGATGTATGGAAGACCGCCTTCAAGTCAAAGGAAGGCGTTTTTGAATGGTTGGTCATGCCCTTTGGTTTGACAAATTCTCCAGCCACTTTCATGAGGATGATGGATGATATCCTACGACCATTCACCAATAATTTTGTAGTGGTGTATTTGGATGACATTCTAATTTACAACAAGACTTGGGCCAAACACTTGCAGCATATTCAACAGGTTTTGCAGACCCTGAGGTAGCACAAGCTATACGCCAACTTGGAAAAATGCTCCTTCAACATGGACAAGGTCCATTACCTGGGCTACATCATTGATCAGCATGGCGTACATGTGGATCCATCCAAGATCCAAGTCATTCGTGACTGGCCAGCCCCAACAACACTCACTGGGTGGTGGTAAGGAGAAATTTGTGTGGGGCTGGTCCTAACAACAAGCATTCGATGATTTGAACTAACGCTTGTGCTCAGCCACAGTACTTTCACTACCAGACCTGCAACATCCTTTTGAGATCAAGACAGATGCTTCAGACTATGTTGCGGACACCATTCTCACTCAGCACGGCCACCCCATGGCCTATCATAGTGAGACACTATCAGATATTGTCCATAAGTACCCTACTTACAACAAAGAAATGTACTCCATTGTGCAAGCATGCCGCCAGTGGAGACATTACATTCTTGGGAAGGAGACAGTCATCCACATTGGTCATAAGCCACTACAGTTCATGCATACATAGGAAAAATTGCAGAATGACCACCATCAAAAGTGGTCCACATACTTGCAACAATTCCACCTCAACATCAAGTATAAAACAGGAAGCACCAATCGCGTCGCTGATTGCCTAAGCAGACAACCAGCCGCGACACTCACCACGGTGCTAGACTCTTGTGGCCATGAGACATCTAGATGGCCCCAACTCTATGACACAGACCCTGACTTTTCCACCACCTACCAAATGTTGGGTGCAAATGCAGTTGTTGATAATTTCCATCTTTGGGATGGCTTGTTGTGTTGTCTGGGCCATATCTATGTTCCATCAAGTGACTGAGTGAAGCTGATCTAGGAATCCCACTACAATCGGGTGGTAGGACAATTTGGCATTGAAAAGATAGTGGTGATGCTATAGAAACATTTCTACCAGTTGAAACTTCGACGGGAGGTCGACAAGTATATCAGGTCCTGCACTGTCTGCGCTATTACCAAATCGACCACTAAGAAATAGGGCTTGTACACCCCTCTTCCTACTCCTGATAGGCCATGGGAATCCATATGAATGGACTACATGTCGGGCCTCTCATCCACCAAGCGGGGAAATGACTGTGTTTTTGTGGTTGTTGATCTCTTTTCTAAGATGACGATTTCGTTTTCCTACAAGGAGAGCATCAGAGTAGAGGCCACTACCAAGATCTTCTTTGAACAAGTCTAGTTACAATTTGGAATACCACAAACCATTATCTCAGATCAAGATAGTCGATTTCTCAGCACATTCTGGTCGAGCCTCTGGTCACTGTTGGACACCAAGCTCACCAAATCCATGGCGTTCCACCCCCAGACAGATGGCCAAACTGAGGTTGTAAATTGAATGATTGTGCATATCCTTCGCATGTATAATTCAAAGAAATGTTGTACATGGGATGAGAGCCTTCCCTATGTCCAGCATAGCTACAACTGAGCCCTGCATAGCTCAACTGGCCACAACCCCTTTCAAGTGGGGTTGGGATTCCAACCATTGGGGCCCATAGATGTTGCACTTCCCCTTGTGATCACCTTGACCGACTCATCTCCTGCTCCAACTGAAGCTGACAAATCCACCTAGTTCATTGAGCGGATCTAGCACATCTGCCAACAGGTTCAAGATATCCTACAGAATTCTAATGACAAGTACAAACAATGCCATGATCAACATCGGATGCCACATAAGTTTCAGATGGGTGACAAAGTTTGGTTGCACTTGCAGAAAGAACGCCTTATAGGATCCCATCGAAAGCTTCACCCACTCTGTTATGTGCCATACACTATCACCAAGGCCATGGGGGATAATGATTTTGAGCTCAACATTCCTCCTTTCCTTGGTCTGCTCCCAATGTTCAATGTGGATCTCCTTTGCCCTTATTTCCCTCCATTATTGGACACCAAAAAAGTAGTAGAACAACTAAAACCAACAGAGCTCAACCCTGACTACCTACAACAAGCATCCAATGATCAGATTGTGGACAGATAGATCAAGGACACTCCACAACAAAGGATCCATCTTTATCGAGTTGTCAAAGAAGGGCAACTCCTGCACCAGGGCAAGTGGATCACCTAAGGCCAAATTTAGTAGAAATTTCCTCATATGATGGGGGACCTCAACACAATGGAGACCATTTATTCCTAAGGAGGGAGGATTGATCCAAATGGATATCAGTGGCAACCCACCTTTTCCAATAGGCTCAAAATAGTTTTATGACAATTTTGGCAATTTACTATTTTTAGCAGTTTTAACTTCCGGGGCCATTTTGAGGGCCTAAATGAAGGTTTTTTGGGATTGATATCCTCAATGATTATCGATGTCATAATTGGGCCCCCAAAATGAATCTCCTCGACGATACCTTTCCAATGGGATATCACATGCCTAAAACGGAGATCGTATGCAAACGTTACGACCCCGAGAGGTTGATGTACTAAGTTACCCAAATGGGGCCAACATGACTTTTGTCGCTTCATCTCCTAGGGTTAGGTTTTTGGATGTCTAGGGTTTTTGGCATTCTTGATTATTTTAAGAAGGCCTTCAGAGTCTCATTGTAACCTTCTTCTTGCGAATGTGCACTGTTGTCACATATCTTCTCAAAGATAAGCGGCCACCATTCCAGCAAGCTTGTTTCCGCTGCATTTTAGAGTTTCAGCTTATTTCGTTATTGAATAGAAAACCAGTTTTATTGTATCCCTGTTATTTTTTGTTAAGCACCAGTTAATAATCTGCATTCATTTCGTTCTTCTCATAAAATCTGGATCAATCTCTAGGAAGGGAAGATAATTGTCCTTTTGAATTTCGATAGTGAATTGAAAATAGGGGGAAATGTTATTAAGGTGATCAAATAAAGCTATCAAGGAGGGATGTGCATGATGGCAGATGATAAAGGTGTTGACAAAAAAAAAAATTGAACATTTGGGTTTAATATGAAAGCTATTTAGGGATAATGTTTCAAAATGTTCCATAAAAATATTAGCAACCACTAGGGAATCTTTGATGAAAGGAGTTTTTCGAATGAATGATTGAATATTGTTAGTGAAAAATTACATAAGGCATGGGTTGGAGATTTGATTGAAATAACTATAAGTCTAAGTGGGATCTTATTTCTATGAATTTTCGGTTGACCATGGATTCTATGGGTTTGAGGATTACGAGGGATGAGATGCTTTTGAATTTCAAGATCTAGAAAAGAAGATTTGATGTCTTTAGTAACCATATTAGTAATGATATTAATGGGGGTTTTCGAGAGAGGATTATCGGAGGAAAAAAGAATAAGGTCAAGTATTTTGTATTCATAGTCTCGGGAATTCATTATCACAGTATCATTTCCTTTATCATCTTTTAAGATGATGATATTAAGGTTTTGTTAAGACAATGAATGGATTGAAATTCATCTTTGGATAAGTTTGATTTGGGAGGCTTGGAAAGATGAAGGATCCTTCGACACTCTAGGTGAGTTTCGTCAGCTTCATGTATGGGAATATGATGCATAATAGATTGAATAGAAAAAATAATATCTTCAACTAGGATACAATGAGGGATAGGGGTGAAGTTATGCCAGGCATAAGAGATAGAATAGACCTGTTATACAATGAAACATATTTGTTTTTGTAAAAGAGATAAGGGAATGTTGGATTATTTGGAGCAGGGAGAATGCAATTTGTGTTGATATATTCTAAATCATCCCTTGTTTGACTATTTGTCTATATCCTATTCAAAATTGCAATAAACGTTTCAATTTTTTAGCATATTGTAGTATGTAATTCATAACACTTCATGTTATATGTCCAAAAGTCATATTCTATTCTATACATGTTCATGTTAGGGTGCTCAAATATTAGGAAATCATGCATGGGTTGTTCTTGATAAAGATCACCACAAAATACCATATCTATGTTTCCAAAGTACTTTATTTGTACATGTTTTATTCTTCTTAGTCGACTATCAATTGAAAATAAGAATCAAATTCTTACCATAGAATCTTCGACAATGAGGAAAATTTATAGTTCTTGATAAAGACTTGATAATGTGTCTAACATTTCTCTACTAAGTGGAATGAATTGGGAGTTGTTGAAAGGCATTAGAAATGTAGAATGGATTTTTGTTCCACCTACATTGTAAGCGGTATATACAACTATCAATCCCTTTGGTTTCTAAGGATCCACTGTGTTATCTTCATTGTGTATTCATATAAGCATTTGGAATATCATTTTTTATGTGAAGTTTTTTCATGTTCCTTCTCCACATGTAAGAAACAAGCACAATGGAATCTACATGTCCCTTAATTTATTTAGGGAAATGTACTTGACAATTTCTTGTTGGTATCTGTTCAATATTCTTCTAAATCTATAATATTCGCTATTCTCAAGAAAAAATGGGTTGCTTGAAACTTGGAATCCAAGATTAGTTGTTCGTTTGCTACTTTTCCCTCCAATAGGTCAGGTTGAAAATTTTATTTTTCACTTCAACCATGCTTGTTCCTCATTTGGTCAATGTACCATCAATGTCGAGAAGATCATTGTCTACTTGTTGAATCATGCTTTCCCTATTTGCCAATGTTTGATTGACATTGTATGTAAACTTAGCTTCATTGATTTGTATTCTAATTTTGTGAAATCAATAAGAAGCTTCCGATGTAGGCCAATTATGTTTTAATGTATATTCACTTTTTTTGAAAGGGACATATAGCAATAGTTTCTCTCTACAAACAATTTCATAATCAATGCGCTTGTTATATTTGATGAATCGTATCTTTACATTTTGGATATGCTTGTACCATATGTTTTGTACTTGGAGAGAAATTCATCAAGGTGGATATTCTTAATGGCATGTGGCCATTCACTATAGTAATCAAATCGATTTGCACATCACATCTTCTAAGTCGTTAGGTTCTTGTTTGAATAAAAGGGATGTCTTAAGTAAAAATCTGTTATCTATTGGATATGTATTTATAAATATACATGATCTTGAATTGTTATTCATTGGTAGAGAGAACAATATGGACCGCTTGTTGCACAAACATTTATTGAAGATTCAATATTGTATTTCCAAGCATACATATCATTTTCATAGCATCAATTATGATTTCTTCATGCTCTTCGTGTATCCTTCGATGTTCATTTGTCATATATTTTTCAAATTTATTCATATATGAACTACAATATGTTGTTGCATATGCATTCAAAAATATTGTGCATTTGTGTTTGCATTACAAAAAATTGGCATGTCCCTTTCAAAGATGTTGTTCCAAATATGTGAATGTTTTCATTTTAGGAATATTTTCAACTATTTTAGTGTGCATTTTTTTAGGACCAAGTACTCATCCTTTGCTACTCCCATTTTCATCAAAAAGTCTTCGAAGAAACACCTTTTAGGAGAAAGTACTCATCCTCTGCTTCTTATTTTTTTTCACCAAAATGAATCTCCTCGATGATACCTTTCCAACGGGCTATCACGTGCCTAAAATGGAGATCGTATGCAAAAGTTATGACCCCGGAAAGTTGATGTACTAACTTACCCAAACGGGGCCCACATGACTTTTGGCGTTTCATCTCCTAGGGTTAGGTTTTTGGATGTCTAGGGTTTTTGGCATTCTTGATTATTGTAAAAATTCCTTTAGAGCCTCATTGTAACCTTCTTCTTGTGAATGCACAATGCCTTCACATCTCTTCTCAGAGATAAACCGTCACCATTCCAGCAAGATTGTTTCCGCTGCATTTTACAGTTTCAGCTTATTTCGTTATTGAATAGAAAACTAGTTTTACTGTATCTCTATTATTTTGTGTTAATAACCTATTAATAATCTGTATTCATTTCATTTTTCTCATAAAATATGGATCAATCTCTAGGAAGGGAAGATAATTGTCCTTTTGAATTTCCATAGTGAATTGAATATGGGGGGAAATGTTATTAAGTTGATCAAATAAAGCTATCAAGGAGGGATTTGCATGATGGAAGATGATAAAGGTGTTCTCAACAAAACTAAACCAACATTTGGGTTTAATATTAAAGCTATTTAGGGATAAGGTTTCAAAATGTTCCATAAAAATATTAGAAACCACTAGGGAAAGGGATGAGGCCATGGAGGTTCCTTTTGTCTGTTCATAGAAAATCCCTTTAAAGGTGAATAGATTGGAGGTGAGACAAATTTTTATGAGGTTGAGGGTTTCAGAATAGACTAATTTGGAGATAAGTTTAACTGCTTCAGGAAGATGAATATTTTTGAATAAAAATACAACATCAAAGCTAACCATAGTGTCCTACTCATCAAGGGGAAGAATTTTATTTTTTTTAATAAAATTGGAGGAATCTTTGATGAAAGAAGGAGTTTTTTGAATGAATGATTGAATATTGTTAGAAAAAAATTACATAAGGCATGGGTTGGAGCTTTGATTGAAATAACTATAAGTGTAAGTGGGATCTCATTTCTATGAATTTTAGGTTGACCATGGATTCTATGGGTTTGAAGATTATGAGGGATGAGACGCTTTTGAATTTCAAGATCTAGAGAAGAAGATTTCATTACTTTAGTAACTAGATTAGTAATGATATTAATTGGGGTTTTCGAGAGAGATTTATCGAAGGAAAAAGGAATAAGGTCAAGTATTTTGTATTCATAGTCTCGGGTATTCATTATCACATTATCATTTCCTTTATCATCTTTTAAGATGATGATATTAAGGTTTTGTTAAGACAGTGAATGGATTGAAATTCATCTTTGGATAAGTTTGATTTGGGAGGCTTAGAAAGATGAAGGATCCTTCCACACTCTTGGTGAATTTCGTGAGCTTCATGTATGGGAATATGATGCACAATAGATTCAATAGAAAAAATAATATCTTCAACTAGGATACGATGAGGGGAAGGGGTGAAGTTATGCCAAGCATAAGAGATAGAATAGACCTGTTATACAATGAAACATATTTCTTTTTGTAAAAGAGATAAGGGAATGTTGGGTTATTTGGAGCAGTGAGAATGCAATTTGTGTTGATATATTCTAAATCATCCCTTGTTTGACTATTTGTCTGTATCCTATTCAAAATTTCAATAAACGTTTCAATTTTTTAGCATATTATAGTATGTAATTCATAGCACTGTTGCTTGTCGAGCCTGATTATCTTCCTGATGAATAGGTCCTTTGCTTTCAGTCGTGTCTATACCCCATGAAGTATTTACACCCCAGAAGTATGTACACTCTTCCACGTGGGGGAGTGCAAAGGGGGGGTACCCCCTCTGCGGGGTCCGGGGGAAAGTGGGCCCCTAGCGGGGGTTCCGGGGTAGCATCCCCCGATGGGGGTTTGGGGGCGAAGCCCCCGAAGAAAAAATTGCCTTGTAAAAGTATATTGTAATTTCATTGTAAATCTAGACCGTTCATTATAAGGTTGCAGATCTAATGGTAGAGATTATGTTAGGGTTTTTTGCCCTAGAAGGCAACCCTCTTTTATGAGGGAAATGTATTGTGGATATGGTATGAGGGTGAATATTGTATTCTGAGAGAGGAGACTATGAGAGAAAGAAGAGGAAGTTACAGTGGGTTTTTNTTGTATTGTTTGTCTTCTGTGTTTTTGTTTCTGCATTTGTTTTATTTTATTGCTCCGCGGTCCTATTTTTCTAACAACTGGTATCAGAGCGTAAGGTAACTCGCAGGAAAAGAGTGTTCCTGGTTCGAGTGGGAGAAATTTCGGAAGATGGAAAGTTTAGGGTCGAGAAATCTAACGGCCAAAACTACCAGTTATGGAAGATGCAGATGGAAGACTATTTATATCAGA
>SNQJ01S0009530.1:175953-191701 GCA_010110895.2 Picea sitchensis
TTGATGACAACCCATTCCAACCACTACGTTGTTATTTTATAATGTAATTTTATCCTCACATTGTACATTGGGTCAATCTTTGCGTCTTCCCAATACATGTTTAGGAGCCAATACATTGTCACACATACATTTTCTCAATGTCAGTATTGTGTCTATACAATACTTGCTTCCATGTGTATTCATTGCACCCTCTATCCGTTGGTCACAATGTTGATCACATATTTCACTAACATTATCCCTTAAACATGGCTCATAGTAAACGTGAAGTGTATGTGTTTCAAATGACAACACATCAACTATTTTATCACAGTTTGAGCCAATGAAATACAATTTGATAATATTCTTTCCATGGAGCGACCACACTTGGATATTTACATTGAAAATGAATGATATCCATTGCAAACATAATTCCCCACCCTCTATCTTTTCTTTTTCATATGGCATTTCCATATTTACAAGACACTCCTTCCAATTCACAATAGTTGTTGAATTGTCTATATGACCATATCTTAGATATTCATGCAAGCAATGCAATGCATTATGGTCACCACTTTTCATTGCATTGTTTTAGTATTGCACAATGTAAACTCTAAAGGATTGTACATTGAAGTATGTGGCTATCAAATAACAAATTGTTCTGAACAAACTATCACCGTGACAAAAATCACTTTTTCCAATCGATATGAACACATCTTGTCAATATTACATTTCCAATAGTATTCAAGTTTTTTGCACATCGACGACAAGTAGATATTACGTTGTTCAATATTGCATATGGCTTGTTCTTTTGTAAATAAATGGTTCATAGTGGCTACTAATAGGATTTGCATCATGAAACAATATGTAATATCGATTTGCATTTGCATTTCTATTGAAATGAAAATACTTTGTTTTCCTTGTTAGCACTCAAAATGAAATCAATATATTTAACCATTTTGCTAATCATCATATGAAAAATTCATCTCCCCATAGACCTCTCTCATTGTCGTTTACATTTGAATATGTAGATAGGAACATTTTTTGATAGATATATTTCAATGTCATAAATCCCATGTAATTCATACAGGAATTTGGATCCTAGATCAAGATCATATTATTCTAAATCCCCTTTATCTCCATTGTCCAAATATACCAAGAAATTATCTATTTATCCATTTCGCAATTCAATGGAAGACTATCGTAAATGAAGCATGATGTGCAATGCATCAAAAAAACAATCCTCAAGACTATATGAAAATGCGTCAAATCTGAAAAGAGAATTTCTATGCAGAACATGTTCAGTATTTCCATGCACAATGCATTGCACGTTGTTTTCAAAGTTTTCAAAATCTATTGTATCTTCCATGTTTTATTTTGTGTAATTTTGATGATGCTTACACTATGTCTATAGAATTGAGAAATCAAGAACATAAAATGATAAATACAATCACAAACAACCATACATTATTTTTGTAAAGAAATGGTTCATAGTAACTACTTATAGGATTTGCATCATGAAAAAATATGCAATATGAATCTACATTTGCATTTCTATTGAAATGAAAATACTTTGTTTTCCTTATTAGAACCAAAACTAAAATCAATATATTTAACCATGTTTCTAACCATTGTATGAAAATTTCATCTCCTCATAGACCTCTCTCATTGTCGTTTACATTTTAATATGTAGATAGGAACATTTTTTGATAGATATATTTCAATGTCATGAGTCCCATGCAATTAATACAAGAATTTGGATCCCAGCTCAATATCATATTATTATAAATCCTCTTTATCTCCATTCTCCAAATATACCAAGCAATGATCTATTAATTCATTTCACAATTCAATGGAAGAGTAGCGTAAATGCAACAAGACATGCAATGCATCAAATCTGAAAAGAGAATTTCTATGAAGAACATGTTCAATATTTTCATGCACAATGCACTGCACGTTGTTTTCATAGTTTTCAAAATCTATTTTATCTTCCATGTTTTAGTTTGTGTAATTTTGATGATGCTTACACTATGTCTATAGCATTGAGAAATCAAGAACATAAAATGATAAATACAATCGCAAACAACCATACATTATTTTTGTTTATGTTTAATTTTGATTCTCTTTGATCTATATAATTTCTAAAATAGTCCTTGACCATTTTAACCTACCCTTGAAAAAAAATTAATATGTAGCTACTAATTTTATTTGGCATATATGATACGCCCCAAAAATATTTCATTGCATAGTTTGATCAAGTAATACATACAAAAAACAAAAATTGGTGTCTTCAACATTACACAAATGCCAATGCAAATTTAAATGAAACAAAGTAACTGCACAATGCATGAACAACAAATTATCAAGAAATAACAAGGGACTATTTTGGAACACATAGAAATCAGAATGTCCAATGTCAAAATTAGCAGGATTTCTATGTATTAGATTCAATTATGTCCATATACATGGGGCATATTAAAAGCAAGAAAAGAAACTAGTGGCATGCATTTGTAAAATAAATAAACTAATCTACCACACCATTGGATAAATCAAAGATACTACATGATTACTTTCATTACCTCCAATAACTATTGTCAAGGAACTGCCTGAGTGAAAAAGGACACATGTTATGAATTCTCCGCACATGTGTTGAAAATAGACTAATTGTTTACTGTGAAAGAGACATAGTGATGTGAAGGGCGGAGATATCACCATAGAAAAACCTTCCATTCAACCTCAAAATTGGCCAAGTAAAAATGTTTTTGACTAGAAAAATTTGCAAATATAAATAGATCACGGAGCGTAGATTTCCCAGGACAAGAGCAGAATGCCAATCCACTAAAATGTATTTTACACATATATTGTATACCTTTCAAATAAAAATAACTATAATAAAAAAAAATTAAGAAATCCACAAATAATGAACACATTTGCTTCACACTTCTTCTATATTCCTTCCCTTTCCTCCTAAATAAGAAAAAATCAATTTACCATAAATTAATGACCTATATTTCAAATTGCATCACTTTTCACAATCACCGATGTGGAACTATTGGAAATAAGGAGGTGTATAGGTGCAACAATGTGGGAGGATGACCCATGTCAGTTCTCTACACAAGGATTAAAAATAGACCAAGTACAACTATGTTGACTATCAAAGTGTCGATGCATCTAAGCATGACAATGCAAAACCATAAGAAATATTAAATCTCGATGAAAGGGTTGAAATCATGTATTCTCTACACAAATATTGAAAATATACTGAGTGATCACTTTCCAAAGAACATGCATGTGAAGAGAATTGCAATATCTCATTCCATCACAAAATTTTCAAAACATAAATAAATCAGAGAGCTTAGATTGCTTCAAGACCAAGTGCATCATGCATATTGACTGAGGTGTCTCTTTGAAACACACGAACAACCTCTGGAACACAATTAACCATAAATAGAAACTATCACCAAATTCATAGAAAATGAGACATTTACTTTTCATCACTCCTAAATCCTTTCCCTTTCATTCTAAATCAGAAAAAAAATAATGCTCCAAAAGTGACTTGGCCTTCCTCCAAATTACCTATATTATCACAACAAAGTGAATAACTATTACAAATGCGTACCTGCAAAAGCACAACAACTCACGAGAATCATTTTTAGGGACCTAACCTCCCTAACCTCTCATGTAGGTTGAATAACATTTTTCCATGTAATATAGGTCAACATTAGTTAATAAGGCTTATTCAATAAATGTGAACAATTCAATGTAAGAAGACCTAATAGAAGACTGTACTTCTAGAAATATCTTCCTCTAGAATGTTCTTTAAAAGATAGAATTAGTATAAATAAGAGTAGGAGGCATGAGAAGTATTGGTATTGAGAATTATTGTAAAAGAACTCTACTCTTTTGGAGGTTTCCCCCTCGAAGAGGCAAGTGAACATTATTTCTTTGAATAAAGGTATTATTTATCGTGTTTCTCTTCTCAATATTCAATTTTTCGATTAATATTTGCTAAATGTTCGTATTTTTGCATATTATATTACATTTTGTACCTTACAATTGGTATCAAAGCAATTTCTTTGGTAGGAATTATGGGTATTTTTTTTTCCAGGGCAGAAACGTGTACTGTCGATGTATTTAAATCAGAGATATCTATCATTTAGTGGGTTAAACTACAGTGGATAAGAATACACACAGTAGGTGTAGGTGATTTCACGGTGTTTCCTAGAAACGAATGTTTTTGCCTTGCTGGAAACCTATGTAACTCTTGTTGGTATCCCTCTAGTAGTACCACATCATACATAATATGTACATGGCCAACACTCCCCTATAACAACAAGTATATCTAGAGTCCCCTAGGTCTCTTGAAACCATCCCTTGATCAACCAATCGACCACTTGATTTCTATAGTGCCATCGAGAACAACACTTGAGAAGATACTCTCTAGTACCTGGGTAATTGGGTAGTATGGCTAAGGGTGTGGTCGAGCCTCCTTATTTGGTTCCTTGAGATATTGGGATGAGTCCTACTGTTAGACCACAAATGTATATTAGAGATTTATAAAATAGGGGAAACCCTTGTCCACAGGAACCCTACAAACCCTAACCTAGGGGGACCATACTAAACAAGGAATAGAAAGGATATTTTCGCTGCGCAACCATGCCTCTTTCATTTTTCTTGTGAAATTACTACACATTTTTCTTTTACGAATTCGGGCATTTGAACACTACAGTATTATTCAAGTCAAAGTATAACTCTGTGGAAGTAAATAAAAATGTATAGTGGTCCCACCGACACCCTTATTTGGGACCTATCCCTTTGGATTCCTCTCTTTTCCCTGATCAAAGTGGTACATATCATTTTTTAACATATTTTTTTGTGGACCCAACCCCCTCTGGAAACTCTTATTTGTGACCCATCCCATTCGACTCCCCTTTTCGCCCTGATCATTATGGTACCTATCACTTATAAACCTATTTTTATGTGGTCCCACCCACCCTTCCCGACACCCTTATTTGACATCTATCCCATTCCATTTCTCTTTTAACCATGATCACCATCATATATATAATTTATCCATCTTTTTTTTCTATGGAACCACTTCTCCCTATCGCCCCTCATTCTCAAATGGCCACCATTCGCAACCAAGAAATCATCCATTTGCAAGAAGAATCCAAATAGATCTAGGAGAACATCCAAAGAGTGACTTCTAAGATTCTTTCGACTAATTCCAAATTGGAAACCTTTAAGGCCAACGTTACAAGATAATTTGTAGTTGGTAAGGGTGAATTGGCCTCCCTCACTACCACTCTCAACCAATGGCTGAAACAGTACCATAGATATCCCTCCTATAATCAATCTTCACACTATGAAGGTGAGAAATATTCCCATAATATGTCCCTTCATTCCAACTCCCTTCATCATGACCCCCGTCTTCCCATAGTTGAGGTGAAAAAATTTGATGGCTAAGATCCCATAGGATGGGTCACTCAATTGGAACATTATTTCTCCTTGCATGGAATTACTAATGATTTGGCCAAACTTCGTTATGGTGTCCTCTATATGTATCATGAACACTAACAATGGTGGAAATGGCATAGAAATTTGCACCAAAGGTATGTTTCTTGGACATATTTTGTTGCATATCTTTATGAATTCTTTGACACTGACACCCACTATCTAGTTTGTTTGAACAAATTGAAACAATATTGCATAGTGGAAGAATTTATATATTAATTTGAACACTTGGATTTATGAATGAAGGGCATGCCAGATGCTTTCTTTAGAGAATGCTTTATCAATGGCCTGAAGGATGAAATTTGTGCTCAGGTCCCAATGGATTTCCCTCAAACTTTATTTCAAGCCACTCAATGAGCCAATGAATCCCAATAGATTGTCTCCACCTAGAACCACAAACCCTCTTTCATTCCTCGCACTTGACCTACAAATCCTACCCCTTGTTAGAAATACAGGATCGCGGAGAAATAAAATAAATAAATATGGAAATGAAATACAAAAGATACACAATACAATAGAGACATAGATATATGTGATTCACCCAGTGTGGGCTATGCCCACCAGAGAAATTGTCAGGTCCTTCCTTTTTATTATTATCCAACAAATGAAGAGACACAACCTATAACTCAACCACTATAACATCCTCTTCTTTATCTCACAGTATCCTCTATTTGAATACAATATTCACACACATACACAACTACAATACAATTCCCTCATGAAAATAATGTTTCCTTCTAGGGAAAAAAACAATAACATAACTTTTGTTGTCAGATCTACAACCTTATAATGAATGGTCCATTAATTTTCTCTTTCCCCCNAAATGGGATCCAGGAAGGATGAAAAAAAACTTTGAATCAAGAAGATAATCAAGATCCACAACTAATACCCCTCCTGCCACTCCTCTAAATATCCAGAAACTAACTCGGGAAGAAATGGATAAAATCCAACTCAAGGTATTTGATATAATTATGATGAAACATATTTTATGGGGCACAAGTGTAAGTAACACAAACTTTTTCCAATGCTCTAGTGGAATACCTAACCCCAACCAATCCTCCCACTCCACTCCCTAATCCACCAAAATTTGAACCAATAATTTCACTGCATACCCTTACTAGCTTCTCTGCTCCCCAAAACCTCAAGCTCATTGGCTAAATTAAGCACACAAAGGTCATCATCCTCATTGATAGTGGCAACACTCATAATTTTATTCATCATCACATTGCCCGGGAAATCAATTGCTATATATGTGTTGCCAACAATTTTCAAATCATGATTTCCAATGGAGGTTCCATCAGATGTGGTTGGTGTTGTGAAAATGTGAGACTACAAATTGGTCAGTATCAACCAAAATCTCATATGTTTTCCATCAACATGGGTGGTTGTGACATTTTGCTCAATATTAAATGGTTACACACTATGGGACCCATCCTCGTGTATTTTAAGGAATTAACCATGCAATTCCAATAGGAGGGACAACAATATAAGTTCCAAGGCATCACAGTAGGCTCCCCTGAGATCATCAATTCCTATCAAATGAAAATCTCCTAAAAAAATTCATTTTTGAATTATTTCCCAACTCCATTCCATTCAAGTAGTTGATATGCCTCCAAATTAAAATTGATCATTAGACTCTCAAGCATTTTCTAGAACAACTAATTTCATCCCTAGAGAAACTAAAATGGGTGACCAATCTATTTGGATATGATTATGAGATCATTTACAAGAAGGGAAAATAAAATTTGGTTGTTGATGCTCTTTCCAAGAAGTATGAAGAAGAAGGTCGGTTCTCCTTTTCCCTCTCCTTCATTGTACCATATTGGCTCCAATTTGTTCACCAAGAATGGTTGTAAGACCCCAAATTGTCTCTCCGGATCCAAAAATTGCAACACCATTCTCCATATCCTCCAGGGTACTATTGGCTCAATGAAGAGCTTTGCTACAAAGACCTTATTTATTTAACCACCGAGTCCCAACTTAAATCCACAGTGTTTCCTGAGCTTCATGCTTCATCCATAGCTGGGAATTTTGGGTTTACCAAAACCTATGAAAGGGTCAAACATTCCTTTTTTTGCAGGTGGTATAAAACATGATGTCCTCACATTTGTGGTTGAATGTGATGTTTGTCAATGAAACAAGGTATAAATAGTCAAATCCCTAGGCACACTCCAACTACTTCTAGCTCCCCCTACTATTTAGAGTGTTATTTCTATGGATTTCATTGTTGGATTATCTAAATCGGGTAATAAGTCAATCATCATGGTGGTAGGAAACCATATTAACAAATATCCTCATTTTTTTGCTCTTAAACACACACTCACCGCATCCATAGTGGCTCAATTTTTCATGGATAATATATTTAAACTTCATGGAATGCCTCATTATATTATCTCTAACAGAGATCCAACTTTCAGCAGTATGTTCTGGTGATAATTGTTCAGGCTCTAAGGAACCCAATTCCATCTCAGCACTTTGTATCATCTCCACAATGATGGCCAAAATGAGGTTTTAAACAAGTGTTTGGAAACATATTTTTAGTGTTTTATATTTGACTGACAACATCAATGGGCTCAATGGTTACCCCTAGCTCAGTGGCAGTACAAAACATATTACCATATAGCTACTCATATGAATCCTTTTGAACAAGTCTATGGACAAAATCCACCATTGGTCCTATCATGCATGCTACATGTTTTGAAGGTTGAGGAAGTTGTTAGAAAAATTACAGTCTGAGAGGCCATTATGTATTCCCTCAAAGAAAATTTGTTCATGGCTCAAAACCACATGAAGTAACAAGTAGAAGGGGACTAGGTGTTTCTTCATCTACAACCTTATAAGAAGACTTCACTAAAATGTGAACACTTTCAAAATATTTCTCCCAAATTTTAGGTTCCTTATACCATTTTCAAGTGAGTGGGTCATGTGGCATACCATTTATCTCCACCCAATCATTCTAAGATCCATTGTGTTTTTTATGTCTCATGCTTAAAGAAAGTGGTTGGAACAAAGTGCCAAACTGAAACTAGTATCCCTGAGTTGGATGAATAAGGTTCCACTTGGTTGCAACCACAATCCATCTTGGACTAGTGAAATTGTTTTCTCCATCAAAAAACCATCAAGGAAGTGTTAGTTAAGTGGAAATATACAACTTCAGAAGATTCCACCTGGGAGTCGACCACCATTCTAAAATAATTTCCTCATCTCAAGCCTTGAGGACAAGGTTGTTCTTCAAGGGGGAGGGCATGTTATGGAGCTAACCTCCCTAACCCCTCACATAGGTAGAATAATATATTTTATATGTAATAAAGGTTGACATTAGTTAATAAGTCCTATTTAATAAATGTGAACAAGTCAATGTAAGAAGATGTAATAGAAGCTTCCACTTCTAGAAATGTCTTCCTCTAGAACTTTATTTATAATATAGAATTAGTATAAATAATAGCAGGAGGCATGATAAGTCTTGGTCTTGAGAATTATTGTAATAGATGTCTCCTCTACTAGAGGTTTCCCCATCAAAGAGGCAAGTGAACATTTCCTTATTTGAATAAAGGTATTATTTTTGGTGTTTCTCTTCTCAATATTGTGTTGTTCCATTGATATCTATTGAATATTCATGTTTCTTCATATTATATTATATTTGGTACCTTACAATAACCAACATGGATCCTCTACACAATGATTGAAAATAGACTAAGTATTTCCTATGCCTATGACATAGTTGCACCCATTGCAGATGCATACACCAAATACCTATGCAGACTTCAAATACATGGTCATAGAAAAATCCTTCCCACAATTGTGGAGGTGTTAAACTGCATGATGACAATTGACATACATTCTCCACATAATCATTGAAAATACACAAGTGCTTCCTATGTTATCCATATGCCTCTACAAAGTACACAATTGCACAATATATAACTACACCAACTGCATAGATATGTCCATATCAAAATCCTTCCAACAAACTAAAAAAATGCCCCTGTAAAAGAGGATTTTTGGCTAGGAGATTTTCCAAATACTAATATAGTATAGGGTGAATTGATTTGATTCACAGTGCCCAACTATTTGAATTGTGGACTTGTGCAAGTGCAAAATGATAAATGATTTAAATTCACCTCACAAGCATTGAAAATACACAAGAGTTGACTGGGATATCCATATTTCTCTTGGAAGGTGCGGAATACATAATTGCACCAAATGATGACATATGTCCATAAAACAATCCTTTAGACAACCTGGGGAAAATCCCTTGTAAAAAAAGTCTTCTTGCTACAAAAATATTCAAGCATAAATACATAGATTAGCTCCAATTTCTTCAAGGAAAAATGAAAGTCTCGTATTTACATGAATAACCTCTGAAATATCCTTAATCATAAACATAAACCATTATCCAACACATGGAAAAGCGGGACATTTTCTCTGCACTAGTTCTAAATCTATGCTCTCTCCTCATAAATGCAAGCAATTCAACCTCCCATAAATGGCCCAACCACCATGAAAACCACATGCCTTTCCACATGTCAAAGTACAGAACTATTTCAAGTGCTAACATGTGAAATCACCACAATGCAGGGATCCTGGACAATTGGTATCAATTTTTCGCTTAGGAATTCAAAATAGACCAAATGTTCATCGTGATAAGCAAAACAATGTACAAAGAATTTAAGATACAAATATGTGGAGTGCACACAAATCATCAAAGAAAAATACTATGTACATAAGAAAAAACACATTGCACAACAAAATATTGACTATCTACTACAAAGAAAGATTTCTTTTAGATTGGATTCATTTTTTCATACACTCCTTCACATTATTTGTTTGATTCATTCCACCTCCCCTTTTCATTTTTCTTACTCTTCTATTGAATTACAGAGTGCATCAATAAATCATTGATTTCTTTTTCTAGACAACAAAGATATATATGCGTTACAATCATATCAATATGAGATAGGATCCTATTTCTTGTAAGAATTGCATCAGATTTGTGACATTAAGACATATCTTTCGAACATCCAGGTATATGCATCTTCAAATATAAATGAAAATGAAAGATAACTATCAACACATACATTTTTTATACGATGAACAAGAATGGAAAAACACAAGTGTTTCCTATGATAGACATATACCTTTACGAAACATGGATGTGTCCATGTGTCCTATGAACAAGAATGGAAAAACACAAGTGTTTCCTTACTGGTAGTGACTCAAAACTTTTAAACCATGTGAAAACCAGCCTTAAGAAGAAATTTCAAATGACAGAATTAGCTTTTTCGACTATTTCCTTGGCCTCCAAGTTTTGCAAACCAATGAAGGAATTTTTCTTTCCCATTCTAAGTATGCTTGTGACATTCTTCGTCGCTTTCATATGGATGATTGTAAACCAACCCCTTCTCCCTTCCATTTTGGAGTCAATCTTATTGCCACTTATACTTCTCCTGATGTTGATGCCACCTTGTACTGTCAATTAGTTGGTAGCCTCTTATACTTGACTCATACCCATCCTGATATTTCCTTTTTTGTTGATCTTGTTTCCCAGTATATGAAAACACCCCATGAAATCCATTGGAAAGTAGCTAAAAGGATACTTCGCTATGTTTGTGGTACAATTCAGTTCGAGATACATTACAGTTCATAGGGGACTCCTTTATTGGTTGGTTTCATTGATTCAGATTGGGTCGACAAGCCTGATGATCGAAAGTCTACTATAGGTTATGTTTTTATCCTTGGTTCATGATCTATCACTTGGACCTATAAGAAACAACAGGCTATTGCACTTTATTTAGCAGAAGCAGAGTACCGAGAAATGGTAAATGAAAGTTAGGAAGCCTTGTGGCTTCGACAGATCCTTTCAGAGTTTGGATTCCAACAACAACATTCGATTAGCCTTTGGTGTGACAATTAGAGTGTTGTCAATCTCACCAAAAACCCATCTCAACATCAACGCAGAAAGCACATCGAGCTACACATGCACTTCATCAGAAAGATCATTCATGATTAAGTTATTGAAGTGCTTGTTTTCCCTATAGAAGATCAAGTTGTAGAAATTTTCACAAAGTCTCTTACAAAAGTGAAGTTTTCCAAACTTTGATCTATGTTAGGAGTTCAACAAGTTGTCATTAAGGGGGGAATAGCATCTAATGCTTCCTTCCCTCTGCTATTGTGTCACTATTGTAAATCCTTCAATCATATCCTAATTTTTTCTTAAGGGGGGATGTTAGGATATTTAGACACTTACAAGTTAGTTAATATCTACTTGGTCTAATGTGTCGTTAGGTAAAAGTGTGTTTCTTAATGTGTTTATTCAGTATGCATTAGTATGCATTTGTAGTTAGGAAATATTATGGTCACGATATGTTCGTGACATAGAATGATATGGTGGTTCATATTCTTCTCGATCTTAACAACCATTGATGTGTGGCTTAACACTTGATTGATCCATGATCTCTATTTAAAGAGCGGGGTGGAACGTCTTTCTGGGGGCCGTTGGGGGTAGGATATTGAATCTTTTCATAACTCCTGGCTACACGGTTAGCTCGGATCTACCTATCGATGGATGAAAGGTAAGTATCCTTATTTTATTATTCTGATCATAAACAAACTATCTGAATTCTACCACACAATTATGGCACCCTCTTACTATATTCTTCCCTCAATCCTTCCCTCGATCAAGAAAGAATCCCTCCTCCCTCAATCTAAAACAACATAAAAACATTTTTTTTATTCGTTATTATATATTATAGATGCTTGCTCAATAAGTCACCCACTCCATTGATGATTATATGTACCGAGATATATCAGAAACCAGAGTTTCCATTGATCCGTGAATCCTATCAGGAATGGTAATTGGTCATGGTAAACACAAATTTCCTTCTACCTTACCTAACTTACCCTACACATATATGAATCTTCTTCATTATATATTTTTTTACTCTCTGAGCTAGTTCTTCTAAGATTGTGATCATCTGATTGATCGAGTCCACAACTTAGTTGGTCCCGATATTGGATATACTAACTGCTCTATGGAAGAGGTGAGTCGGTTGAATATCTCAACTTGTTGATGTTATAAGGTTTAGACTAAGGAAGGGGGTCGAATTCTAATCGATCTTAAGGTAAGACCATGTTTTCTTTCAAGTGAGCAATGGAGACTTTGACATCTCCTTTCATTTCAATAATATGAAACAAGAGAGAGAAGTGGTAGCTCGATCGATCAATCTTAGATAATAAATTGATCTAAGTCAATAACCATTAACTAACTAAGAACCACCACTATTCTTTTGATAGTGATTTTTATTGAGTTTGAGTTCAAGAGAAAGCAAATCCGATGTTAGAGAACACACTCTTTTCATCTTAGAACTGAGAAGTCGAGTCTAATAAGTTCCACTCACAACTCATCTTCACTTATACTTATAAACTCTTTGAAGATGTTAGCCAAGGAATGAATAGAGGGTGTAGTAGAGACTCTAGCATACATCTTGAGCAGTAGGTTTGGAACCTTAGGCTACGTACTGTATATGGGAGGAGGATCACCATGATATCTAAGTAAGATACTTGGCTACGTATTGACTAAGTCTTATCAATGTATGTCCAAATCGTTTGAGCAAGCAGAAAATATAAAAGAGTAGAGTATAGGTTTTGATTTCTTCAAATGCTTTAAGAGTATAAGATAAGGAAGAGATTATTGATCTTAGTTTTCAATCAATCCATTCGAGGGGAAGGGATGTTCAAATATCCTATCTCCATGGAGGTTCATTTGTCGATGATATATTGTGAGAAACTCTCTTGTAAAATCTTTCTGTAATATTTTTCTTTTTCATTAATAAACTGATCCAAGTGGTTGCATTGGTTGGGGCCGTGGATGTTTCCCCATAGGAGTCTTACCACGTCAAAACATTGGTGTGTTGATCTTTGATCTAGTTGTGTGAGCATCTACTGAAGTTGTTCATCCTCTGTTGGAATACCTGTGTTGTTGAATAGTACAACACATAACTACAGCGACTCTAGACATATGTTCATACCGAAATCCTTATGACAACCTAAAAAAAATTCCCTTGTAAAAAAGACTTTTTGGATGGGAAATTTTTCAAATATCAATACAGTACCAAGGTGAATTTCTTTTATTCTAGGTGCCCAACTATTGAAATATGCCTCTACATAGAACGTATGTGTGAAATACATAACTACACCAAGTGTCATCATATGTTCATAGAAAAATACTATGGAAAACATGGGAAAAAATGATTCTCCAAAACTATCACAAGTGCCAACATGCAAAAGCACCACAATGCAAGGATGTTGGAGAATCAATATCAATTCTACACTCAGGAATTGAAAAAAAGTCAAATATTCACTGTGACAGGAAATACATGTACAAAGCATGAAAGATACAACTATACAAGATGCAGAACAATTGTGAAAGAAAAATTATTTGCACATAATAAAAAGAACATTGCACATAACAATATTGACCATATGCTACAGAAAAATCATCTTTTTACAATGGATGCATTTTTTCATATACTCTTGCACACTATCTATTCGATGCATTCCACATGCTCTTGCATTTACATTACTCTTCCATTGAATTGTGGAATGGATCAATACATATCATTTCTTGGTTTGTCTAGACAACAAATGTATAGATGCATTGCAATCATATCAATATGAACTATGATTATATTTCTTACAAGAATTGCATCAAATTCTTGACATTAAGACATATCTTTCGATGAATGTAGCTATTTGCATCTTTAAATGTAAATGTAAATGAAAGTGAACTATCAACAAAAAAAAATTGCATACGATGAATGACAAAAGGCTTAGATAAAACACTAGAGAAAACTCCAATAAAACACAACAACTACACTATGAATAAAGCATAAACAATTAGACAACACGAATGTAAACTAATTGCATATGTTTAAGAAACATAAGTGAATGTCCCAGTCAATTGTCCAAAGTCAACGTAACAGATGGACACCCTCACTTTCTTATTGCAAATCTTTGTAGACATAGCTCATAGGAAAATTTTCCAACTACTTTAGGCTATCTCTATAGCATCAAGCAATTGCAAAATGAAAAGAACAATGCAATCCCATAACAACACACCTTTTTGTTTTTGATTAACCTTGACTCTTCCTTACCCATGCAGTCTCTTAAAACAGTCATTGACCGACATGACTTAATTCTAGAAATGAAAAATAAGAATCGGTTTCTAATATTCCTTCACATATAGCACGTAATGCACATGATCTCTTACCGATAGAAAATTTTAGGGCCTATATATCGCCCATGGACTATTTTTTCATGCTTTTCCCAAAAAGAGATTCACCAATTTTCATTTTTTTTAAAAATGATTCACCCAAATTTTATAGAATATTGTTTTTTCCCTAAGAAATAGCCCAACTTTTATAAAAACTATATAAAATCCTTAGAAATTTGTATATTTTTACAAAATACCGCCAAACATTTTACAGTTTTCATATTAAGGACTAGTAATATTCTCCAACATTTCTACAATTTGAGATAAATTTCCATCCTTAAAATCAACTATGTGAATCTTACCCTCTGACGTATATTTGTAGAATTTTGACACCAGAAGTCCTACAACTCACAAGACATAACACTTGAAAATTGACAAGATATTTCTCTTTCGAAACTATAACAGAACATAAGGTGGATAAATGCATTTCACAACCCAAAGACAAAGTAAATAACAACCTCACACCAATACACCCTTTTTTCCTGTTAACCTTTAATTATTTTATGCCTACGCACTTTTTGTAACAACCCCTAGATGGATTAAATTGCCTCTGAAAAAAAAAAAAATATAATTGTTCCCCATTTTTATCTTGCATATAAAACACACCAAAAAAATATTCCACTCCACCATTCCATCCAGCAATAAACTAGAAGTAATTTCTCTATGCATCGGGGTTTTTTCATGTACACCTTTGACTATTTTCAGCCTACAAAGTTTCTGCAAGAACCTTTGGTTGTCTTAACTTGATTCTAAAGAAAAATATTAATAAGTTCCCAATTCTCTTTTGCATATATAGCACATCCAAAAACAATTCTAACCCACCATTTCAGTGAGTAATAGAATTGACCCATAATGGATCATTATAATGTTTTTCATCCATCTCGATCCTTTTAGTGTGGAAAAAAATGGAGGAATCATCTTGCAGGTCCATTTTAGTGGTAGGTCCCAATTTGGAAAATTAGAGTCTAGAACTTTTCAGAGCCATTT
>SNQJ01S0009530.1:191862-208349 GCA_010110895.2 Picea sitchensis
GATACATTTCCAACAGTGCACACCATGTGTCAATCCAAGATTGTATGCAAAAGTTATGTCTCTCACAATTTGACCTACTATATTAACCACCATGGTACAAGAGGATGCCACATTGACCTTTATTACTCATGCCTATGGGGATACACACCTATGCGATTTCAAAAATAACATAGAATATTCAAAACCCTATAACAATTGAGGGTTGAGGAAGTCAAAAACCTACCCCTAGGTGTTTATTGTGCTATGTTAAATATCATGCCACTAGGAGGAGAAGGGGTTTCATTCTATACTATTGTACTTTGTTCGATAGCTACGCAGAGTGACTAGGAGTGGGAAATTAAAAAGCATAACAAATGGGGGTTAATATTTTGTATAATCCTAATAGACCACATGTCTCAAGTAATTCCATAAAGAGTCCCTTCTCCTTTGTACTTGCATTATTTCCATACCAAAGAAAAGAGAGAAGAGCATCCTCACCTGTTAGCTGGGTTTTATCTTGTAAGGGTTTCCTAGAGAAAAAAATTGTGTCATTTTTTGGATGGCGTGTGATTGTATTTTACTGTTCTCTATTTTTCACCTTTAAAACATCAATAACTAAATAACTAAATATTCTGAAAATCTAAAGGAATTCAACCTTCATAAGTATATTATAGTTTTATTTATCATATTTTTTGTGACAAATTGTTCCAGTGGAATATCCATGACAATTTATAGATCAAGAAAACAGGTAACTATGTTATGCATGAGATAAACTACTTTCACTTATATGAAAATACATAAATTAGTATGCAAGAAAACTAGTTCAAAGAAAGATAGTAGATGCACATTATTTCTTACCTTCTAACATAGATTTGTAGAAGCCCAAATTCATGTCTTGCAAGTTTCCACTTGTAACTTCCAAAGAACCTCATTTTTCTGGCTTGTAGCACACTATATCATGGTCAAATTCAAATAAATCAACAATTACTTAGAACAAAATAATTCAACTAATACTCATTGCAATCCATAAAATCCCCCACACAAAATTGTGTCATACATTACACATAAATACCTTCAAAACTTATGGATCATACTAAATTTAAAGAAGACCCGTAAGTGAATAATCTATATATATTTATTAAAATATGTCTATATATTGTATAATAAATACATTTGCATATTGTTTGGTCCACAACTTTCAATGTCCCCATTCACTCGTTCCAACCATCTGCTACAGCTCCATAATTGAATATATTATTAATTTTTTGTCGTTAGCCCAATAATAAGATCTTGTTTTGAAGGACCAATCTAAAAAGAAGAAATAAAATTGAACCGCTTGCAACAAATTTAAACTATGGAAAAAACGATAATTTTTTTTCAATTCAAAACAAAATTGGGGTCGATGCAAAAATGATTGCTATAGTCTTATGCCTTCAGTAGGGACTAATAATAATGTTTCTAACACAACCAAATTTAAGTAAAATTGGTTGATATATCTCAATCGGGATAATTATTGAATCACATTCTTTAATTTTGATTTCCATGTAGCCTCGACAATTAGGGATTATGCTTGATCCTTAGAAACAATTGGGGCCTCTTCGAGTCCCGATTGTGGGATTGGGGTTTCCGATCGATTTTTTTATATAATATTTTTAAGAGTTTTGGTTTTGTATCTCATAGCATCAATGATTTTTCTGGTCTACAACAACAATTTTTTCCTTGGGTAGTAGTGGGCATTTTTAAGGGGATGGTGTAGTGACAAAATAACACTTTTTTTTAAGGGAATGGTGTAGTGACAAAACAACTATTTATTTCTCTTCCTTGAACCTCTTTCCTTGGTGTGTCTCTTAGCTTCAAACCTCAGAAAATAGTGGAATCTTTATGAACACCTCAAATTTTCCCATTATGGAAAAGGAAAATGAAGTTAAGGTTGTAAAGTTCTACCACAAATATAAAAAAAAGGCCAAAATAATTTATTTATCATTGTGGCATGGAATTGGTATCAATTTCCATGAAATTTGATGTAGGAGCATCGCTCCACCTCAGCAATGCACTAGCATTTCATCACATCAGTGCGCATTTCAAAGAAGGAGAGGCATTGACCCTCCCATTTTTTTAAAATTTGAAATCTGATCCCATGGAGATTTGTGTTGTAAGGTTTTAAGGACCGAGCCATACCTTTGTACAGGTAGTGGATAGGGTTTCCTTAAATGGTTTCCTATAAAGGTCCAGATCGTAGTCAGGTATGGATCAACACTTATGTGATGAGTCGTAGGAAGTATGATATCATAATTGAGACAGTGATAGCACTAAGGCGGTGGAGAGGATAAGATCATGCAACCCTCATTTTGTAAAGAGAGAGAGAGGTATTGGTAGAGAGGTCTTAGAAGCAAAACTCAAAATAGAGTTAGATTAGGAGAGCCTGAGAGAACTGAGACTCTTTTGAAGTCTAGTTTTTGTAAACATCTGTATAAACACACAAAGATAATAGAAAAGGAATTTTTCCTGCACATGGTTTGTTTATGTAATTGTGTTCATTGTTATTCTTTTATATGTCATTCATGTTTTGAATGTATGAACTGGTGAAGTGTTGTATAATTTTCAATTGTTTCTCATCTTTGAGTTTCGAGTGCAAGGAGTGCACATTTGTCTGTATGGAGTGCATTGACAGAGGTGAGTTAACCTCAAAGAAGCTTAGGAGCAATAGAGCTGAACCTTCACCAGCAGAAGTGCAAGGAGTGCACAGAAAGAACTCTGCCTTGAGTTCATAAAGAGATGGATTTACTTAACACTCTGTAAGGAGAATCTCTGCAAGGTGTGCATCGAGCAAGGAGAATGTCAAGAGGGCGAGAAGAATTTATTTTCAAGAAATCCTTCGGATCTGAGTTTGATGAAATCCCAGAAATGTAAGGAGTGAGTGGGAGATCGAAATCTTCGAGGAGATCGAGATAAGAAGGGATAACTCAAGGAGTTCCTAGGTAATGGATTTATTCTAAGTCCTAAATATTAGAAGAGATAATGTTTTTAGAAGCACAAGCGATACCCAAAGTAGTCAAGTTCGCAAAGGAAGTTCAAAGGCCGAAATATTTGAACACTAACAAAACTCTTCCAAGGCAGAAGAAGTCAAAATATCAGGAGGAGGATCAAAAAAAACCATCTGATTGGTTTTGGAAAGAAGCCTAGACCATTAGATCAATGTCCAGTGAATATAGGAAGCGCAGAGGAGACATAAAAAAATCTCATATGTTGGGTCTGAGCGTAGAGGATCAACAATCATTAGATCCGGATGGAAGTGAACGAGCCTTAATGTTGTGTACACACAGGAGGGTGGAATTGCTAAAAGTCCCAAAGTCGCAAAGTCATTTGGGACCGTCCATCATTTGGGAGGACGCATGGTGGAAATCCATCAATTTTGGGTGGAAATTCTCCAAGAGGAATGAGCGCGCATAAGTTTGAAACTTTTGAAGCTCGAAGAGATGAAGAGATGGAGGGAATCTGAACCATCAGATTCGGAGGGACACACGTCAGAAATTTGTGAGATCAAGAGAAAGATGAGGATGGAATGTTGATACTCTCGAAGCCCAAAGTGTCAGAGAGCCGAAGAGATGGAGCGTCGAAGATCCGAAGGCCTGAATACCCGAAGACAATATGTACCATGAGATCTAGAAAGGGAATGTGGAGAAATATCATGAACTCTGGGTGAAGTCACTCCGAGACAATATGAAGGAGAAGGGTTTGAGATCGGTGAATCCCGAACAACCGAAGAGGACGATAATCATTGCTCTGGGTTGGACAAGTGTCACAAGATCATGAACTTTGGAGGATCGTACTCAGGGGTATTTTTGAAGTAGTGTTTCAAAAAATCCTGAAGCGTTGAAGGCCAAAGTGTTTAAGGGTTGTTGATCCCAAAGGAAAGCATGTGGATCGTTGATCTACAAAGGGACACATGGAGGATGGAGACTCACTCCATTGGATAATCGTTGGATCAAGGAGGACATGTGTCAAAGGATCTGACACTCCGGAGGTTTTTTTTTGTTGGTATTTGGGAATCCTAAAGACCAAAATCCCAAAAACGACGAGAGTCGTTAATGTAAAGGTGGACACGTGGAACCAGATCTAGATCTTCGGAGCAATACGGAGGAGGAAAAGGTCGGAAGACCTGGAGAAGATTTTGATTGTTGATCGAGGATGCAATGAAAGGACCGTCGATCTGGTGGAGGAGGCCAAAGTCCCGAAGCAGGATTAGAACTATCGATTGAGGAGGACGGGTGGCAAACGATCTACCATTTCAAAGGAATCTCTCTGGAAGAAACGAGAGTTTGATAACTGAGATCCTTGAAGGTCAGAATCATGGAGGAGATCCTGGCCACATATTTAAAGGGATAGGTTTCGAAATATCTTTCACTCCTGAAGATTTCCATATGGAGGAAATAAAATTTGAGAGATGAAAATCCCGAAGGCCACAAAGTTGGAATTATCCATAGTCATTGATTTGGATGGGAGCTATGTGTCGAAAGATCATGGAGATATGGGATCGCATGTGGAAGGAGGAATAAGAAGGCAAGAAAGGGGATTCAATAGCAGTTGTTGATCACAGAACATCACCAAAAGTGAGAGATCGATGAACGGGAAGGATTGTGGGGCAAAGACATGCTGGGATGTTAATTCTCCTTGAGCGGGCTGCAATTTCAACCACGTTTTAAACAAAGGGATATGTGGTAGTTGCAGGTGAATTGTGGGGCGAAAATTGGGTTGGTCTAAAACCACTCTTACCCGTTCCCTCAATCACGTGTTTGCGTAAGGAAACAGCCTGGTGCCATATGAAGAAAGGGCTAATCACAAAACCAGATAGTGACTAAACCTTAGTGTTTTGGAAGCGCGTAGGAATAGCTCGCAGGTATGACAAAACTTGCACACAGAAAGAAAAGGGGCTTGTGTATAATTGATTTGGGTTCAATCAGGAGCCCAAAGAGTCAATTCGACTCATAAATTATAAAGATCCTAGACTGGGAGGTCACAGAACCCCAGGAGGGGAGGGGGGTTGCATCAAAATTTCATGTGAGCTTTCACAATTCTAGGAGAACTATTTATAGCATAATACAATTCCACATTCTTAAAACTCCCTTAGTCTTTATTCCATGTTCACAATAAGGTAAAAAAAGAGATTATCTTTAAGATAATTCTTTATCTAGTCTCATCTTCAATGAGATACTATGGAGTTGTAAGAAACCTGATCATGCCCCCAAAAAATAAACCTTCCAAAGGTAAGTGCATTCTCGCAACTTCTCAAGTCTCCTCTTTGCTTAGTTTTAGGATACAAAATTGAAGGGGGAGAAAGGTCAACCATTTTTGTATCATTATTTTGTTCCTATTCAATGGAAAGAATGATTCACAAAAAATATTCATCTTAATTCTTATATCATTATAATTTTCACATTTTCGATACTCTCCTTTCCTCTTTTGGAGAAATATATATGAGGTTCTTGAGTCTATGAGGATTTAAACTCTCTCTTTTCAAATTGTACAATATTTTCACTAATTGTAGGAGCTGATCATGAAATAGTGGACCAACATCTAATAAGATGTTTTAATTTCAATATTTTTATAATTCCAATTAACAACATTAATACAAAATCCTTCCTTAAATTATTTAGGAATTCTCATTTTCCCTTTTAGAAAGTATGTTAGTTATTTTAATCCACCACATTTTTAATTGCTTCCTTAATTTTTCTTTAATTTAATATAAAGATATATTATTCCACTTAAAATTTAAAATAAATGTAACATGTGGGGATATAATTTTCACCATTAACACTAAATCATTTTTAAATCTATAATAAGAATAATGTTATTTATTATATGAAAATGCTCCCTCCCAACTAGAGTGAAAGAACACATTTTAATCAGATTTACAACCAAATAGAAAAAAAGAAAATTGTCTTACAGGAAAATATAAAGAAAAGAATGTCATTAATTTTAGAATTATGGGACTTGACAAAAAGATTTGGCTCTCTCGGCCTCAGAATTCAGAATAATAACGAATATTTGAATGCAGATTTAAAGAATGATGAAGGATTTTTCACAGATGGAGTTGCAATGTTCGTAGAAAAGGTCTCGATGATGATGGACCAAAGTAGAAAACATGAAGATTTTCCCTCCGAGAGTCGTGTGAAGTAATTAAAGGCATGTTGGACCGAAAGAGTTAATATGTTAAGGGAATTATTGAGTAAATTAAATTATGTTTCACGAAAAAGGGCAGAAGCATATTCAAATATTGTTTGCTTGGATATTTTTGGTAGCATCATCAAAGTTTTGGACAAAAATTTAATATCAAGTTCAATTCTCATTATCTAACAACAGTTTGAATAACAAACCGAAGGCCTAGAAAGAAATCATTTTTATAGAATAGTTGAGTTCACATATCATGACATTAACAGTTGTCTTGTTGAATATACTAATAAAAATGAAGATATTGAAAATACGTTGCAAAATTTATCTATAGACTATAGACAAATCGAGGGAGAATTTTTTAATATCAAGGTGAAACAAGAAGTGATATTTTCTACGTTAAGGGATTATATTGAAGAGTGGTTAAAAAAGCATATTGCCAAGATTTATGAAATACCAATGGAAGCAGTTACAACCGACCACCTAACCATAATGATCAAAGGTACAAAAGGCACATCAAAAAGAAAGTAAAGGAGGAGAGAGTCCATCATAGTAATTCTACATTGAATCACATATTTTCCTCTTTATCATAGTTTCATCTAGTTATACTTATTCTATCATTAGAAAATCATAACCAAATTCTAATAACTTCTCCTTGTATTCTTTCCATATCTCATTGCTCGAGTTCCTCTCTGACCCTTCCTTCTTTGGAAATTTTCTTGTAAATATTTATTTATGGTCTATGAGAGCCCCAATACCAATCCCTTATGGAAAAATTCATTTAATTTCAACAATTGTTATAGACATTATCATTTTGAGAAATCTCAGACAACTTATTCAGGATCAATTTTGACTATATTTTATAATTTTGAGTTCTGAATATAAAGTATTTGATGTCAATATATCAAAATATTTATTTTGATATTTATAAGAAATACTCTTTCAAAGTTATCTCATGTGATAGACCATCTTTTTTATGTTGAATACGATCATATCTTTATTAAACTATGATGGATGTGAGGATATCTACTTTTTTATTTTCTTCCATGTGTGATGTTTGAAGTTCTTGGTCCACTTCTTAGGAACCACCTTCTTTATATACATATATTTATTTTTCATCCTTTGAATTTTATTGAGCATTCAAGACTCTCGCTCGTGTTAATTGACATAGTCCTATATTATTCTTGATTTGAAATTTCAATGAAGATCATAAGCCAAAGAGGAGTACCACCTCTCTAAAAACAAAAGATGATTCATATCCTCGTGAGTTTTCTTTTTTGGTATTAATAGATTCGAACATCAACACTTTCCACAAGCCATAGTGTAGAACCATTGCAAGGGCCAACATGTGAAATCATTGCAATGCAAGGATCCTCGAAAATTGGTATTAATTTTCTTTTCATGAATCGAAAATCGGTATCGATTTTCTTCTCAGGAATAAAAAATGGACCAAATGATCATTTTGCTAGGAAAACAAATGCACAAATAATGGAATATATAACTGTGTGGAGTGCGCACAAATCGTCAAAGAAAAAGCCTTTGCATGTAAGCAACAACACATTGCACATCACAATATTGACCACCTTCTACAGAGAAACAATATTTTTAGATTGGATGCATTTTCTCATACACTCTTGCACACAATTTTTTGATGCATTCCACATCCCCTTTGCATTTATGTTACTCTTCCATTGAATTGTGGAGTGCATCAATACATCATTAATTGTTTTGTATATACAACAAAGATATATATTCATTATAATCATCAATATGAGCTAGGATCCTATTTCTTGCAAGAATTGCATCAGATTCCTGACATAAAGACATATCTTTTGAAAATTCAGGAATATGCATCTTCAAATATAAATGAAAATGAAAGAGAACTATCAACACATACATTTCTACATATGATGAACAAGAATTTAAAATACACAAGTGTTTTTTTTGCTATCAATATACCTATGCAAAATAGGGGTGTGTCCAAAACATAACTGGAGTGATTCTAGACATATGTTCATAGCGAAATCATTATGAAAACCTGGAAAAAAAAATCCCCTGTAAAAAAAGTCTTTTTGACTGGGAAATTTTCCAAATATCAATCCACTAACAAGGTGAATTTATTTGATTCAAGGTGCCCAACTATTGGAAGTGGTGGGCTTCCCAAGTTCCCCATGATAAATGGTATAAATTCACTTCACAAGTATTGAAAAATACATAAGTCCTAGTTGCACTAGAAATATGTCTCTACACAGAACGTATGTGCCAACATGCAAAAGCACCACAATGCAGTGATGTTGGAGAATCAGTATCAATCCTCCACACAGGAATTGAAAACAAGTCAAATATTCACTGTGACAGGAAAATACATGTAAAAAGCATGAAAGATAGAACTATCCAGAATGGAGAAAAATTGTCAAATAAAACTTCTTTTCACATAAGAAGCAACACACTACACATAACAATATAGACCATCTGCAATGGAGAAATCATATTTTTAGATTGGATGCATTTGCACACTCTCTATTTGATTCATTCCACGACCCCCTTGCATTTACATTACTCTTCCATTAAATTTTAGAATGGGTCAATACATCATTTGTTGGTTTTTCGAGACAACAAATGTATATATGTATTGCAATCATATCAATATGAACTAGGATCCTATTTCTTACAATAACTACATAAAATTATTGACATTAAGACATATTTTTTTAAGCATATAGCTATCTGCATATTCAAATGTAAATTTAAATGAAAGAGAACTATCAACACATACAATTTTTCATACGATGAATGGAAAAAGGATTATATCAAATGCCAGAGAAAACTCCAATAAAACACAACACCTACACTATGCATAAATCATACACATTTAGACAACAAGAACATAAACTAATTGCATATGTTCAAGAAACATAAGTGAATATCCCAGACAATTGGCCAAAGTCAGGGTAAAATAAGGACAACCTCGCTTCCTTATTGCAAATACTTTGTAGAAATAACTGATAGGAAAATTTGTCCATTGCTTTAGGCTATCTCTATAGCACCAAACAATTTCAAAATGAAAAGAACAACACAAGCCCAGAACAACACACCTTTTTGTTTTTGTTTAACATTGATTCTTCCTTACCCATGGAATCTCTGAAAATAGCCCTTGACTAAATTAACTTAATTCTAAAAGTGAAAAATAATAATCGGTTTCTAATCTTCCTTCACATATATCACACAATGCACAGGATTTCTTACCCTCTAACATATATTTTCATAATTCCAACACGACAAGTTATACAACTCCCAAGCCATAACACTTATAAATTGACAAGATCTTTGTCTTTCAGAAATATAACAAAACACAAGCTAGATAAATGCATTCTGTAGCCCAAATAAAAAGTAAACAACAACCTCAAGCAAGCACACATTTTTTATGTTAACCTTTAATTATTTTCTTCCTACATGTTTTTTTAACAACCCCTTACTCGATTATATTGCCTCTGAAAAGAAAAAAATGATAATCGTCTCATATTTCTATCTTGCTTATAAAACACACAAAAAAAAAATATTCCACTCCACCATTCCAACCAGTAACAAACTAGAAGTAACTGCTCTATGCACAATGGCTTTTTCATGTAAACCTTTGACTATTTTTGGCCTACAAATTTTCTTCAACAACCCTTGACTCTCTTAATTTGATTCTCAAGAAAAATAGTAATTGATTCCCAATTCTCTTTCAAATATACAACACACCCAAAAACAATTACACATTGTTTCAGCAAGTAATAGAACTGATCCAAAATGGATCATTTTAATGTTTGTCATCTATATCGATCCTTTTAGAGTGGAAAAAATTGGAGGAATCATCTTGCAGGGCCATTTTAGTGGCAGGTCCCAATTTGAAAAATTAGAGTCTGGAACTTTTCGGAGCCATTTTGAGGCATTAAATGACTTCTTTGGGGGTTTTAATGTAGAAAACTTGTGCACACCCCTTTGACTGTGTTCTACACTTTGAGATATTTCCAACAGTGCATAACATGTGTCAATTCAATCTTGTATGAAAAAATTATTCTTCCCACAAGTTGATCTATTATGTTAACCACCATGGTACAAGAAGATGCCACATCAACCCCTATTACTCATGCCTATGGGGCTAGTCATGTATGTGATTTCGAGAAGACTATAGAATATTCAAAACGCTATAACAATTTAGGGTTGAGGAAGTCAAAAAACTACCCCTAGGTGGCTATCATGCCAATAGTATGAGAACGGGTTTCATTCTATACTATTGTATTGTGTTCGATAGTTGAGCAGAGCAACTAGGAGTGGGAAATTAAAGAGCATAACAAAGGGGTGTTAATATTCTGTAGAATCCTAATAAGCCAAATGTCTTGGGTAACTCCATATTCTCCTTTGTACTTGCATCATTTCCATACCAAATAAAAGAGAGGAGAGAAGCCTCACCTTCTAGCTGGGTTTTCCCTGTAAGGGTTTCCTAAAGAAAATATTTGTGTCATTTTCTGGATGGTGTGTGATTGTATTTTATTGTTCTCTATTTTTCACATTTTATCTATTTTCATGCACAAGAAAAAAATCAATAAGTGAATATTATGAAAATCTAAAAGAATTTAACCTTCATAGGTAGATTACAATTTTATTTATCAGATCTATTGTGACGAATTGTTCGAGTGAAATATCCATGACATTTTAAAGATCAAGAACACAAGTAATTGCACTATGCATGAGAGAAACTACTTGTACTTATATGAAAATACATAAATTAATATGCAAGCAAACTGGTTCAGAGCAAGATCGTAGGTGCACAGGATTTCCTACCTTCTAACATAGATTTGTACAAGCCCAAATTCATGCCTTGCAAGTCGCTAGTTGCAACACTTACAACTTTCAAAGAACCTTGTTTTTCTGGCTTGTAGAAGACTATATCACGATCAAACGCAAATAAATCAATAATTACTTCGAACAAAAGAACTCAGTTAATACTCATTTCAATCCATAAAATCCCCCACATAAAATCATGTCATATAGTACACATAAATACCTTCAAAACTTATGGATTGTACTAAATTTAAAGAAGACTTGTAAGTGTATAATCTATATATATTTATTAAAATATGTCTATATATTGTATAATAAATACATTTGCATATTGTTTGGCCCACAACTTCCAGTGTCCTCATTCAACAACTGAAACAATAGCAAGCTTTGGAAAATGAGATCTTCTTGGAAATTTGACACTCCTACATTCACTCATTCCAACCATTCGTTACACCTCCATAATTGAATTGCTTATTAAATTCTCATCATCATCCCAACAATAATATCTTATTTTGAAGGATGAATCACAAGGAATAAAATTGAATCGCTTAGAAAAAGTTAAACTATGGAAAAAAATGACAATTTTTTTGTCAATGCAAAATAAAATTGGATGCGATGAAAAAATGATTGCTATAGTCCTAGGCCTTTAGTAGGGACTAATAATAATATTTCTAAAAAAACAAATTTAAGTACAATTGGTTGATATATCTCAATCAAGATAATTCTTGAATTGCAGTCTTTAATTTTGATTTCGAGAAATCCTTGACGATTAGGGATTATTCTTGATCCTCATAAAAAATCGGGGCCTCTCCAAGCCCCGATTGTGGGATTGGGTTTTCTGATCAATTTTTTTATATATAATATTTTTAATAGTTTTTTTTTTGTCTCTCATAGAATCAATGATTTTGGGGGTCTAGAGAAACAATGTTGTCCTAGGGTATTAGTGGGAATTTTGAAGGAAATGGTGTAGCAACACAAGAACACTTTGTTTTGAAAGGAATGGTGTAGCGAAAAAAGAACTCTTTATTTTTCTTCCCTAACATCCCTTCTTGTGTATCTTAGATTCAAAGCTCAAAGACCTCAAGTTTTCCCATTATGAAAAGGCCAAATGACGTTAAGGTTGTAAAGTTCTACCACAAATTTCAAAAAAATGCTAGAACAGTTCCATTGCAAGTAGCATTGAAATTTCATGTGATCTTGCATAGTTCTAGGAGAACTATCTATACCATGATACAGTTCCACATTCTCGAAAGTCCCTCACTCTTTATTCCATGTTCACAACAAGGTTAAAAAAGAGATTATCTTTAAAATAATTCCTTATCTACTCTCATCTTCAATGAGATACTATGGAGTTGTAAGCAACCTCATTGTACCCCCAAACAATAAACCTTCCAAAGGTAAGTGCATTCTTCCAACTTCTCAAGTCTTCTCTTCCCTTAGTTCTAGGATACAAAATTGAAGGTGGTGTTCTTGAGTCTATGAGGATTTAAGCTCTCTTTTCAAACGTACAATCTTTTCACTAAATGTAGGAGCTAATCATGAAAAACTAAAACATCTAAAATGATCATTTTAATTTCAATATTTTTATGATTCCAATTAACAACATAAATATAAAATCCTTCCTTAAATTACTTAAGCAATCTCATTCTCCCCCTTTTACAAACTATGTTAATTATTTTAATCCACCAAATTTACAATTGCTTCTTTAATTTTTCTTTAATTTAATACAAAGATATTATTTTCCACAAAAACATTTTATTAAATGTGGCATGGAACGATAAAATTCTCATCGTTAATGCTAAACTATTTTTAAATCTATAAATAATGCTATTTATTATATGAAAATTTTAATAAAATTTATAGAAAGGAAAATACTCTTACAAATGGCATGTGACATAAGATTAGAACAGAAAACAAACACAGCCCACGAAATACAATATCGATCTAAAAGCCGATAAAACAAGAAGTCTCTACAGGGCAAGGCTTTAACATTGAGTGCAACATTCCCCAGAATCTCAAAGCCCACCACGCCGTCGCAAGTTCTTTCTGAATGTTATAATCGGTCAGGGTTCGGCCATCCTCCAACTGCTTGGCGGCAAAAACGAGCCTCTACTTATCCGGAGGAATACCTTCAATGTATTGAATCTTAGCCTTCACGTTATCAATCGTATCAGAGCTCTCAACTTCCAGTGTGATGGTCTTGCCTGTTAACGTCGTCACAAATTTCTGCATACCACCACGGAGGCGAAGGACAAGATGCAGTGTAGATTCCTTTTCAATGTTATAATCCGCTAGAGTCCTGCCATTTTCAAGTTGCTTACCTGCAAAGATCAATCTCTGCTGATCCGGAGGAATCCCCTCCTTATCCTCAATCTTGGCCTTCACGTTATCAATAGTGTCTGAGCTCTCCACTGCAAGCGTGATTGTCCTGCCGGTCAGGCTTTTGACAAAGATTTGCATCCCTCCTTTCAAACGGAGATCAAGGTGAAGAGTCGATTCCTTCTGGATGTTGTAGTCGGCAAAAGTGCGTCCGTTATTGAGCTGTTTTCCGTCAAAGATCAGACACTGCTGGTGGCGTGGAATCCCTTCCTGTGCTTCAAGTTTAGCCTTCAGATTGTCAAATGTGTCAGAGCTTTCGACTTGCAGAGTGATGGTCTTGCCAGTGAGGGTTTTGACAAAGATCTGCACACCCGCTCTTAGATGGAGGATGAGGTGAAGGGAGGAACCCTCCCGAATGTCATAATCTGCAAGGGTTCGGTCATCCTCAAGCTGTTTACGACAAAAAATGAGCCTCTGCGGATCACGAGAAATTCCTTCCTTGTCATGGATCTTCGCCTTCACATTGGCAATAGTATCTGAGCTCTCTACCTCAAGAGTTATGATCTTTTCGCTCAATGTCTTCACGAATATCCGCATTTTGAAAATCTAAAATTTACAAACAAAATACCGGCACAGTGCAAGTGCACCATTAGAGAGTCTGCATAATCCCAGATCTTCACTATATTATACACAATGAAACCCTAATTACACATAAACATGGCTGCAAACAGAGAAACAAAACGAAATCGCTGAAATAGATAATGGAGCAGGGGAACCGCCTCAAAACTGCACAAATCTCTCATCGGATAACCAAAAGTCGATCGGCAAAGGGGTTAAACGTTTTACGTACTTTATAAAAAAATCACATCTAAAAAATACTAACATCTGACACACTCACAACAAAGAATTAAGAGAGCAACTGCAACAAACGGAAATCATGCAACTAAGACAGGTAAACCCATAGGATTCATGGTGGCGAAAGATAAGATACCTGAAATAAATCGCCAAGATACCTGAAAAAAAATTGTGCGTTTATGAAAAACTCCCCAACGCTTGACTGTAATCACTCAGCAAATCACTCTGGAAGGAGAGGAGGGCAGATGGCTTTTATGTGCATCCAACTGATTACCCTTCCAAATCCAATCGATTACAACGCGAAACAGTCGGATAGATGAATCGATTCGAAATCCAACCAATTACAACGAGAAACATATCAGTCGGCCAGATGAATCGAGATTTATCTCGAAATTGAGGTCCTTCCACCATTAAGAATTTTTAAAAGAAAACTTGAGCATTCTATTAGAAAAAATTCCCAACATTGAGGTGGAATTTTGACTTTAGACATAGTTAGTATCAGATTTTGAGGTCCTTTAACCATTAAGATTTTTTAAAAGAAAACTTGAGCATTCTATTAAAAAAAAGTGGAATTTCGACTTTAGACATAGTTATTATCAAATTTTCAGACAAATTTTCTTAATCCAGTTATTAGAAAAGTTGTTAATAAACACAGTGATTTTAGTTATTAGAAAAGTTGTTAATAAATATAGTGATTCAATTTTGTTGGTGAGAAATTGTTGGATTTATAGATTTGATAAATTTATATAATTCTAGTATTTATGAGTTTTTTATTTATGTATTTAAAAATACAACTTAAACAATATAATATTTTTCCCAAAATTATCTCCTCTAGTTAAAAAGACAAAACATAAAACTTACACATTTAATATAAATATAAAATAATACCTTATAAAAATACAATTAAAATTTAAAATTTGTATTATATGTAAAAGTTAAAGACAAAACATAAAACTTACACATTTAATATAAATATAAAATAATACCTTATAAAAATACAATTAAAATTTAAAATTTGTATTATATGTAAAAGTTAAAGTAAACTAATTATTTTTTAATTATTTTTTTTTAAGGTATGACAAATTAAAGTTGGTATAAGTAGATATAAAATATCCATCATCAATTATTTACATTCATAATATAAATTAAAATTAAATAATATATGTTCAAATAATATGTTAATGGTTTCTACTTAAGTCTTTTTAAGATATTTTGGAAGAGGTTATCTATTAAGGAATAGAATGAATTTTGATGACTTTGTATTAGATGTATTATAATAAGCAGAAACATAAATATTGCAACTAATACTAATTTAATAGCAAAATATAGAGGATAGCAACATCAAGAATGATACCTTTATCTATAGAAAGCCAAGTTCACGTGTCTCTTCCTAGGGGAAACCTCTGGCAAAGTATAGCTCTATTACATTAATTCTCAAGACCATAAATGGCAAAGATATGAAACTCAACAGCAAAATTAAATGAACAATGGACAACTGTCAAATACATTTGAAACAAGAAATTTATGGGCAATACCCCTCCAAAAAGCCCCAAGGCAAAACTAGCCAAGGAGAGATTCTTCTTATTGATCTCATAGGAAAAATTATGAGTTTACAACAACAATATTTTTCAGCAAACTAATACAGTACTTATCTCATTCTCCCAACACAATATCCTTCTCGAAAATAGTGCCAAAAAGTATCTTAAAAAATGTGCCTCTGTTGTACATCCTTGTACAGTTAGCACCAACTTCAAAATCTCCTTGAAAATCATGCTTGAAAACTGTTGTACAGTATAGTACCCTACTCTATGGATTTATCTCAGCAAAATGCCTTCGAAATCATGTCAAACCTCGGCTGAATGGATTCCTCGATTTCTATCGATAAACACTTGTTGTAAAACCAAAAGTAAATGATGTACGACCTTCCTATAGCAGTTGTACAAACTATATTAAATGATGAGCTCACTCATTGGGATTTGTTCCAATCCTCTCCTAGGGATGCATGCCAATCCTCCTTGTTGTTGCTCTCTTCCTATCAGTGCAATATCTCTCAGAAAGTGTGCCTCTTCACCTTCCCTCCACTTTCCCTTCCAAAGTGTGCCCCATTCTCCCTCAAGTGCTTCATTTATGCGCTCAGTAATGAGTAATTACCCTAACCCTAGATCTTCAAAGAGATAGACGGTCAAAAATAAATATTTCCTTCTTGATATCAATGGTTGAGACTTAATATTATCTTGAATTCACTTAAATCACTTAAGTGACCCAAACTTCATAAAGTCACTTTTACCCATTAAATATTAAAAGGCTCAACTTGACTTTATAAAGTCACTTAAGAGAGA
>SNQJ01S0009531.1:0-21017 GCA_010110895.2 Picea sitchensis
GGCCCCGGAAGTTAAAACCTGCTAAAAATAGTAAATTGCCAAAATGGCCAGAAAACTATTTTGAGCCATTTGGAAAAGGTGGGTGGCCACCGATATCCACCTGGATCACAAAAATACCTAGGTTCGTGCTTTCAAAACAAAAATTTCCACTTATCTTACTCTTATCAAAGCACAAAGCTTTACCTCTTTCAAGATATTACCTCTTTTCTTCATATCGGGTTTATTTCTTAGAACAGAGATTTGAAAATCAAGTAGAATATTGCGCACTACAACAACATATCTACGCACAAAGCTTCTCTTTTCTTTACTTCAGTTCCCAGCAATCACAATTTCAGGTCCCGACAACGGAACCATTTGTTGGCACAGGGGCTGACCCAGGGTTCAACGCTTCAACAACACACCAACAAACCCCTAACTATTGGCCCTTTCGGCAACACCTATTGATCCAGATTATTTTCGGCACAAAATGAGAGAGGAGATATAATAAAGAAATGCACAGAGATATTGCAGATATTAAATAATATAATAGAAATGTATCAGAGATGCAACCATAAACACAGATATACAGTAATACACGATTTCTATTAATCAAAGTAATGTACAGAGACTGTAAAAATACAGAGTGAAAGACTCGCTAGAATGGTGGCAACTTATCTCTGAGAAGAGATGTGACGGCTACTCGCATTCACAAGAAGATGATTACAATGAGGCTCTGAAGGAATTTTTACAATAAATGGGAATGCCAAAATTCCTAGACATCCAAAAACCTAACCCTAGGAGATGAAGCGCCAAAAGTCATGTGGGCCCCGTTTGGGTAAGTGAGTACATCAACTTCTCGGGGTCATAACTTTTGCATACGATCTCCATTTTAGGCGTGTAATATCTCGTTGGAAAGGTATCACCGATGAGATTGATTTTGGGGGCTCAATCATGCCTTCGACTATCATTAAGAACCTTGATCTCGAAAAACCTTCATTTAGGCCCTCAAAATGGCCCCGGAAGTTAAAACTTGCTAAAAATAGTAAATTGTCAAAATTGCCAGAAAGCTATTTTGAGCCAGTTGGGAAAGGTGGGTGGCCACCAATATCCACCTAGATCACCTACGAAGCAAGCGAAGTCTCACCTAAGGTAGAGTCAGGGGGGTTACAGGACTCAAATGTCTATAACCAAGTTGGGACACATATCTGTGATTAAGATTACTTCACAGAGTACTTAAGAATAACAAGCATTAGTTTATCAACTTTATTCACATTGCAGAACAAACCCTAAATATAGATCGGTGCAGTAACAATGTCAAAATACACATCGCACTTAACATCATAAGTTGTATCTAACATATTCAACATAAACAAAGCACTGAGCATTCATATATCTATCTATCATACATAACAATCAATGCACTAAGCATATTCACAACATAAACATCATAGCACAAAGCAAACCATCAACACATGATATATGTGGTTCACCCCAGTGTGGGGCTACATCCACCAACTACTTCTTCTTCTTTATTAGGCTTCAATCTCTTACATTTGTCTTCTCCTATGCACTAAGCCACAGAGTCAAGCTTCGCATCAGATAGGTGATCTGCACACCAAGTGCCAGTTCTACCTTCCCAAAATTAGGTCAAGGCATAGAGCCAACTCCTCTATCAAGCACAGAGCCTTGCATACATGGTCTATTGCACTTAGAAACCCAAAACTACTTTCACTTAGTCTTGCAACAAGAGATGATTTTAGGGGCTAAATTTCGTTCATGGGCTAATTTTCCATGGTTTTTCCCAAAAAAAGATTTGCTATTCTAAAAATGATTCACCCAAATTCTATAGAATAAAATCATTTTAACTTAAAAATCACCAAGTTTTTATACAAACTATATAAAATCCTTAGAAATTTGAATATTTTTACAAAACTATCGCTAAACATTTATAGTTGGCATATGAAGGATTAGTAAGATTCGCCAAGGTTTCTACATTTTAAAATAAATCTCCATCCTTAAAATAATCCATGATTGCAAGCTATCGACCTACTCCTTCTACTTTACATTCTTACTTATTTATACTTTTACATTTACAAAAAGGCCTAATCATGGGTAAACCAATGGGCCGAAATCCCATAACCCATTACAAAACCCTAAGAACCCCATGATGGGTCCACAAATCCCACAAAACAAGTGAGATCCACGATCTTAGCTCTGCCTGGGCACTCCTTCCTCAATCACTGGGTCGAAGTCCAAAAAGATGGTCAAACCTGACCAATGTTTCCTCAAAACTTGGTTGGGAGCCAACATAGTGTCAACATAAGGTTACATTAGCATAAAAGACAAAACATGCAAAGTACCTCCCAAGATAAAAATCTAACACACTGGATTTCTCCTACATCCCTCCTAGTTGTCTCCTTTCTATTGCACACCTTGCAACAATCTTTACAGAGCATAACACCCTATCTTCTCCTCTCCTTCCTACTATCTAAAGACAAAAACAGGCTCTGATACCACTTTATGTAGACCCCCTCCCTCACCCGGGTTCCACTCGACCTCCCAGTACAGGATCATTCTAATCGAGAGTTGGATTAGCTCTTCAGGCTCTTGTTGAACCCCCTATTAATATTCACATGTCATCAATTTTCCTGTGCAGGTCCAAACACTGAACCCGCAGGCGCTTTCCTTAAGCCCCCCTTTACTTTAAAATCAAATAAAACAAATTCGGGCCCCTTCACCTCCTCCCCGAATGAAAAATCCAAGTTTTGGGGCCTCTAAGCACTCGTGATATCCTACAAGGGACCGTGGGACAAACCGTGGTCTTAAACCCATTTTGTGTGCTTTATAAAATTGAATTTTCATCCCTAGCCCCCCCTGGCTCTAGCGGAATTAGCATATGACTACATGTTGTGACCGAGCGCCAACCACAACACTATGTTTCGAGCACTTCGAAGCTTTGGGATCTGGGCATTCTACCTCCACTACACCTCCAATTCTCCGAAGTCATGGACTTGTGAACCCCCGAACGTTGGCAAGGATCAACGGGTCACAGTGCTTGCGCCACTCAACGGTGGTGATCACTTCGGAGACCTGGACTTTGGCACATTTTCCTACTCCAACACACACATCTCCTGGAGATTCGAACTCCGAGGGAGTTCTGATGGTTCTCATTTCACTATCAGATTGACGATGGTTTTGAAATCCGCTGCTTCGGGCTTCAGGATTACCTGGAACACCTTCCTATAGATATTCCAGAGTAGAGGACATGCAAACTAATATCATGGTAAACCAATGGTTCTTGGGCTCTGGAAGATAGATTGACCAGATGTGTTTCAGGCTTCAGGGCTTCGGGTGGTTTCTCATTACAACACTTCAAAACCCACCGAACGTTGAACTAGCAGACTAGAGATCCTCCCTCCATGTGTTCCCTCACTGATCAATGGTTGAGTCTTGCTCCATCCTTCGAGTCTCTGGGGACCTCTGCACTTATCACCTCCTCAATTCCACTGATTTCTCTATCCCCCAAACCTTTTGATTGGTTGATGCATTTCCTTTCAAATGGACAAGCTTGATGGACTTCATTTTTAGGGGCTCCTGGGCCTTACGAAACTTCGCTCCTACTTCCTTCCCGACTCACAAACTTCCAGAATCTTCACCCATTGAAATCAATGGTTCTCCTTCTCTAGGAAATATACAACCACGATGAGCTCCAGGGATCTAGACTTCAAGAGCCTTGGATCCTCCAACAACTTGTCCTCTCGAACGTCAAATTTGCGAAGGCTTTGACTGCTTGCCACGTGTTCGCTTAGATCAACGACCAAGATGGGATTCTGGCCTCCAGCCCTTCAAACGTATTTTGATCCCGAGCTCCACTCCTACTCTCCTTCCTGAGTGATTACCTCCTAGACTTCCATGATCTGTTGTCGCATGTCCTTTGGGAATGGATGACCCAGATTCACTTTGGTTCCTCGGGACTTTGGGAAACTCGACTACTTAGAAAAAATAAAAATGCTCAAACTTTACGAAGTCTGAAGTACTTTTTAGCTTAAAGTGCATGCTAATTACTTGGATGGGGTGGTTGTTGATCCATGCGCCTAGATCTAACGAATGAGATATGTCCTTCTTTTGCGTGCGCTCCTCTTTCTGTTGGACTTTGATCTAACAGTCTAGATCTGCTCTCCCACCGAGATCAATGGTTGTTGTAGCTTCTCTCTCTGTGACCGCTACGCTTGCCTTATAACGAAGGATTTCTCAAACTCTTTCAAAGGCTTAGCCTTTGATCTTCTCTCTGTGAGCTAAATGCCCGGCTTTCACCCACGCTACACCTTTTGAGCTTGATGTTCTTTAGAATTCAAAGGGGATAGGCCCTTTGAATGTTTCTCCCCTTCAAGGATGTCAACTTGGCCTATTCTTGCATTCTTGGGAAAATGATCTCCCTCCTGGGCTTTGGTTAACTTCAAGGGGCTTCATCCCTGGTGCACACTTGCACTTCTCCCACAGTCCGAAACTTAGACTGTTTTTCTCTTTCTTCCCACCTGGAAGGGACTCTGTGCAAAACTATACTATCTCTCCTGAGCTTGGAACTCGCTTAGATATCTAAGGGTCTCGACCCTTTTTTTCATTTAAAATATCCTTCTTCCCTTATGGCAGTTAAAATGCTCTTCCTCCTAAGCTTGGGACTTGAAATGAGTCCTCCTTGCGCACACCTACGCTATCTCTTCTCAACTTGGGACCTTTGAAAGTCACCTACGCACTCCTTGTTTCTCATCTTCCTTGATATGTTCTTGACCCTTGGCTAAGTGTTCGCCTGGTGCACACCTTGCACAGGTCTTCTATGCACACTTGCACTACTTCTCCTCCAAACTTAGGATTGCTCAGACTCCTAAGGGACTCATCCCTTTTCTCCTTAGAAGATTCTTGTGCCCTCCTAGAACTGACACTCGCTCTCTTGAGCTTGATCAACACTGTAGTAGTGGGTTGGTTTTGTGCACTCCTTGCACAGCTTCACCTCCTGAATCTTGAACTCTAAAATTCACTTACGCACTCCTTGTGCTCTATGTGCAGTTGCACTGCTCCCCTTGAGCTTTATCTTATGGTGTGCCCTCTTGGAAACCTTTTCATAGAACTTGAAACAGATTTCTCACGCACTCCTTGCACTTGCTCAATGCACTTCTTGAAAATCCCTCAAAGTATTCAATAACGTTGGTATGTCTCCTACAAAGTGTTCAACAACTCTGATAGGCCTTCCCTAACACTACTCCTTCTAAGATTCATAATGGTTTTGGTGTGCTCACCTGGCACACTCTCTCTTTGAACTTGACACAAATTCCAAGTGCATTCCTTGCACCAACTTCACAGAGTTTCAATACTCTGGTGTGCACTCCTTGCACGAGCCTAAGAACCCATAACTACTCATAAATCTATAGATATGGAAATCTATATAATTCCTGCAATTGAAACCTATTTGCATACATCTACAACATACATGAATAAATACAGAAAAACATCCATAGAATAACCATTCAACACACATAAAAACACAGACACCTCATATGCAGGAAAAAGTGCTTTTGTATTATATCTGAATAATTTTGTACAAGATTTACAAAGGTTGGACTGCTACAGAGTCTTCAACACTTTCTCTCCTCTCTTGAGCTCTCTCTACTCTCTCATATACAATTGACTAACTAAATTATGAAAACAAAGATCTTTTACCAAAAGAGGGGCTCCTCGATCCTTCCCTCCATCCACCTACTCACATTCAATTGCATTGAATTACATTCAAGGGGAATCTAGTCCAAATCGGATCTAGATCCCTCCTACTAACAACCATTAAAGGAGACCCCATCTATTACAATAAATTTTCTATACAAACACAGTGGCTCGGATTTCCTTGTGCCTTTAATCATTCAATACATTTAATTGCATTTAAAAAAAATTAATTGGATTCAAAATGAGAGGGTTGGCACTTTTGTTTCCTTGGAACCCGTTCCTCCTTGTGCATTGATGTGCTTCTTTGTTGGCGCTAATGAAGTGGAGAGATGCTCCTGCATCATAATCCATAGGTAATATGTACTAGGGACTAAGGCTGTTTTTATATGTTATATGTAACTACGAAAAAGAAAATAAGAATAGATATACATAAGTGTGTACATGGATAAGAAACAAGAATAAAAGTAAAATCTGAACAATATCATTAAGATACACATGTGATACTGAAATCAGAAATATGATTTTTATATTAACTTCATTCTGAGATAGAAAAGCAGAACTCTCTTTACAAACCCCTGTGAGGGTGGGACCAAAGTCAAATTTAGAATTCTCTAATGGGAACCATATAAAAATATCTGACAACAAAAGAAAACTGAAGCTAAAGATCTAGATCAACTTGCCATAAAAATGTTGCGACTTAACTCTGCAAAATATTCTTTATCAGTCATGAAATCTAATCCATAAACAAACAAGAACACATAGACTGCCAAAGATAAATCATACAACTTTAGAAACAAGTTGTTGAAATATATGATTTTGTTTTGAATCCTTCTACCTTCAATAAGACCTTACTGTCATCAAGATGGTTTAGCTTTCTAGTAAACTTAGAATGAATGAAAAAAAAATAAAAATATCTCACAAGTATAGAGCAGACCTTATATAAAAAGTTCTCCTTTTTTTCTCATCTTCTTTGTCTCTTTAAATGATTCAAATTTTATTCTTTTCTCAGTAATTTATGGTAGTTCAACTACCTTTCTTTTGTTAAGCTTAATTAGCTTAACTAATTAGTTGAGACAAATAAATAATAATATATATAGATAATGGTATATTTAAATAATAACTAAATAGGTGGGACCCCTTGTCACTCCCATTTTCAATTCCTTAATAATCATCAAAACATGAAGTATAATACCCCAAAGATTTAATTCAAACATTTTCCTTGTAACTCCCATCCTCATATTAATAGTCAAATATTTAAAAAAAATAAAACATGACTATATCCAAAAATAGCATTGTATCCATGCTATTCAAAATTATGTATAAATATGTATTTGTTGTCCAAAATTATGTCATATCATATAAAACGACCGTCCTCAAAAGAAAATAGCATTAACAACATTAAGAACCATATTGGCTATGAAAGGCAGTTTGCCTCTTTTCACTACTATTCTCTTTTGATCTTCCTGATGTTTTTCCTTCTGTAGCAACTTTAGGCTGATTGGAACCTTGAGGATGGATTTCGATGATGACATGGGATAAATTATCCTTGAGGTGGACATGGGAGGACACTGATTCAGATGAATTTTTAGAAGAGTTAGTGGAATTGGCCACCTCTTTCCCTTTGTCAATATTTGGTTCGGGCATAGTGGTTTTAAGTCTTTTGCTTGCATGTGGAGACTGGGATGGTGAACCAATGTGATCAACTTGTGCATTTGGATTAAATGGCGATGGAGGAGGAGGAAATGGAAACGATATTGTAAGCCACCCATTATGATGTGCATCAGGTTGGTGGAGGATCTCTTGCCAACCATCATTGGAAGGTGGTTCTCACTACATAGAAACATGAGGGGGAAAACGAATACTAGAGAAATTTTGGTGTGTATGGAAAGGATGCCTCTTAGGCCTAGGTTACAAAATTCCTTGGTCAACTATATTAAAAAACCCATTTTCAAAAAGTTGATTTAGTTCTTGTGGATCAACATCAAAATGTGTTGAGAATCGTGGCCTTCTATGGGATCTTTGCCAATTATTTCATCTACCTTTGTTTACACCTCTGCCATTGTTGCCCCTGCTAAAGAAACTCATCCTAAAACAATATTCCAATCAAAATATGATTTTTTTTTATCAATCCATTCACTAATGCTATACCTAAATAAAATCAAGATGTTGGCTCTATAATTCACAACAAAATCATATGTAATCCATCCATTGACACAACTTCACCAAATCCAATTTAATAATTAACTGCAATTGATGGAATGATAGGGTCATCGGAAATATGAGGGGGTTTATAATGAATGAAAAATGGTATCATGTACAAGAATCAATAATGAATATTATTCAAGCAACGCAAAGCCCTTTTCTTCCAAAAACAATATCTCCATGTCACAATTTCCAACCGAGAATCATTATTCAATCCTCTTTAATCTTTTTACTTTAAAAATTATATTCAAGATAAAAAAAAATAGGGGATGGATAAAATGTTATTGGGAAAGTGGTGGGCATGTAATGAATGAAAAATGAGACGATGAACAAGAATAATAGAGATTGTTGTTCTATTACAAGAATCATTTATTGATTTTAAAATCAACATTTACATTATCCAACAACACTCATTTAAATATCCACAAAATTATTTGAGAATACATTGTTTACCATACACATTTATTTCCAAAACTTCCACCAAATCCCATTTGTGCCATAGCACTCTTTTAAACTTCAACACATAGAATACATAACATGGAAACAATCCTTTCAACATACAATATCCATGGTATAGCAATATTTTATTTAAATTGTCCAATATCAATCTCAAAGAAAATGATAAGGTTATTAAACTACTCAAATTTCATTTCTCCTTTTAAAACCCTAGATATTCTTTAAACTGGCATTATGCATGAGATTTTCATCAAAGAAATTTGACTCTGTCAAAACCATAATCAGAAATCCTCAAGTCGACATGAGAGGTTGAGAAGAAAACAATCATAAAACCCCTTGATTGTATATCACATATAATTTACATTACAACACCAAATAACAGTTGCCAAAACAAATTGAGGTTGAAACCCCATGCGAACATGGTGAGCATAAAACCCACATCAACTTCAAGTCAACAAAATATCCTCATGGGTAATCAATAAGAGAGCCACAGTTCAGTGTGTCGAATAAATCTCCCCACTGTTTGGTCAAAACAACCAACAAGATTTTGAATTTGGGTTAATGTTTATTTACTTTCCAACCTCATTGGATGGAGAATAAAGTCCTAGAGTGGACCTATGGGCATATATTTTGAAGAGTGGCTACAAGATAAAACAAAAACAACCCTTCCCCTTCACAAAAGTTTCCACAAACTTTCCAAGTCGGCCACCAGAAAAAATACACGGGCCATTATTTCATCAAAAACCATGGCAATAATGAAATTGAATATCTTCTATAGTCTGGGTATGAGGTAAGGGTAAAATAGTCATAGAACCTGATTGTTCCTTTTCTTTTATAGAGAAAAACCCATTAAAATTAAACCACAAGAAAAGATCAAAATTGAACGTGTTCACCATAAGACGTTTTCCAATAGTCATACCACAATAATACTACCTTTGTTACAGGCACCATATGGCCAAATATTTCAATCAAAATATAATGTTGGATAATAATTTTAGTCAAAACACTCAAATTCCAACAAGAAGAAACCTAAATCGAATATATCTTACATAGCCAGAATGCCCACAAACAATCCACTGTAAACTTTGGAAAACAAACACAATCTTCATGTAAACTCTAAGAGCCAACATGATAATTTTATCCAGAGAAGAGAGAAATCCATGAATGAAGAGGTAGAATACCATACATGTTAGAAGAATGCTAAAAATTTAACATAGCACAATTTCTTTCACCAAAGGCCAAGAACAATGAAGGCGCTACTAGCCAGAGCAACCACAACAAGCGTGAATAGAATAGTGAAGGTGGTGGATTCGAGGTAGGGTAAGAACGACATGCAGTAAATGCACGTCACTTATCCTCTTTCAACATTAAATGCCATCGACCACATATGACTATGGAGTGCACTTAGCCTCCAAGACTTGTTCCAAACATAAAATATCAACCATCATATATCCAATATCCATAAAACATAACATACCATTTCCAAAATCAGTCGAATCAGTCTCTCATATGAATTCCATAGTAATAAAATTCCCTTTTAACACTCATCACCGAAGTAACATGTCCCACATTCCTTTCTAGTGGAGTATTATAACCAACATAATAATCAATTTTCCCATATATATAAATATACCATAAGTTACATGTGGCTTATAGTTGGAGAAATATATCAAAATCTAGGGGTAGCAAGAGTAAACTGGCATGTTTAATAAAATAAACATTTTCTCTTTTTTAAAATCAAACTGCTAACACACCCAACATCCCTTAGTTGCACATAGAAACAAGTTAGGATCTCCCCTTATTCTCAAACTATAGAATATCTCTTAAGGTAATCATGAGCACAATGAGACGAACTCTTTATATCATTATTTTTCTAAAGGGGTCCCACCTATCTAGTATTATTTAAAATATATATAATTGATAATGCATTGCAACTCATTTGCAGGAAGTAATTTTATGTTGCCCTTTTGGGTGTCAAGAAACCTATACCAATAACCTATAGTCAACATGTACCAACATGTATCTCAACCTATACCAATAGTCTCCTCAATAGATCATATCTGATAATATAGATCTCATGCCCAATATCACAAGAATATAACTCAAATGATGTGCAACTATGCTTGTCTAATCATGTGCCATACATATGAAAACAATCATTCTCATGTATAATAAACCCTCACATCAACCAGAAAAAAAACCCTCACTATTATGCATCCTCAAACTATACCAACAACTTCAACAACACATCTCAATCAAAATCCCTCAACCATGTACCAAGAAATACAATCTATGCCTCAACAATCAACCCAACAAGATGTACCAATGATAAATACCAAACATACCAGCATTGTATCTCTGTAGATCTCTCTCATGGAGTATGTACCATACAACCAATGATATCCCAAGGGAATCTACTCAACCTCATATGACCATACCTCAGTTAAACAACAACATCCAACTACACATAAGCATATAGCATACCTTTTGAACGTGTAGATAGATCTTTTGTACCTGATCACGGTTTAACTTCATGTATCCTATGCTCAACCTTGCTCAACTTATACAACCTGAACCATACCTCAACCCTCAATTATGGTAGTGCCTCACATGATGCAAGTGAGGTATCCTCATAGGTTCTACGCAACCTATGGGGGTGCCTCATGGGACGTCTACTAGGTGACCCATGGGGATGACCCTAACTAGGTTTTTCATGATCTTTTCGCTCTCCACTATGGCCACAAAACCTTGGCATCACTCTACCTTTGCTTCCTCAGACTTGCGCAACTTTAGATGTATCAATGAGTACCTGCAATAAAACTTTCACAATAATAGATATTCCATGTGATCAATAGGTGCTAATAAGAGACCCTTGCTCTCTTATTTATACTCTCCAAGTAGTTTCGTTTAGGGGTTATCTTCTAATTGTTTTACCCAACTTACTTCCTTTATGGCTAACCCACTTTTAGCTACTTTACCCACTTGCAACCACTTTATCCATAAATAGTAAACTCACCACAAGGATGCATTATCCTTTGCAAATTGTTGGCTCATCCTGTCACCATCACTTCCAAAGATAATATCATCAACATAAACTTCAATTAATAAAATACCATCTTGATTTACCTTGATGTAGAGATTGTTGTCTGCATTCCCTTTCTTAAACCCTTGCTACTATAAGTATCTCTCCATTCTAGAATACTATGCTCTGGGGGCGTGTTTGAGACCATACAAGGAATTCTTCAACCTGCAGACATAACTTTCATTCTCTAACAACTGAAATCCTTTTGGTTGCTCAATGTAGACTTCTTCCTCTAGATCCCCATTTAGGAAGGATTATTTCACATCCATATGATACGCTTTATTATTCTTGGAGCGTGCATAATCGAGGATCAATCATATTGCTTCCATTCTAGAAACTAGGGAAAATATCTCTTCAACTTCTATACCTTCAACCTGAGTGTATCCTTTACATACCAATATTTCTTTGTTTCATGTAACATGTCCATCTTCGTTTAATTTGTTTTTGAAGACCCACTTTGTACTGATCACATTATTGTTACTTGGACTTGGAACCAATTTCGAAGTGTCATTATTCTCTATCTAATCTAACTCTTCATCCATGGCTTTGATTCATAATTCATCCTTGTTGGCTTCTTCAAAATGTCTTGGCTCAATTGTAGATAGTAGTGTTAGGTGCAATTGTTCTAGTGAATGAATTCTTCTTCTAGTTTCAAATCCTGCATCTTTATTCCCGATAATCTAATCTAATGGATGATTCTTCTGTATTCGTCTTCTAGGTCTCTTTGGAGGAACTTGAATATATTTTTGTTCTTTCTCTTCTTCTAACTTCTTTTGTTCATCTTTCTCTTCTTCTAACTGCTTTTGTTCATCTTTCTCTTCTGATACTTCTTCTTCCTTTACTTCTTCTTCATGAACCTATTCCAATGAGTCCTTGCCTTCTTCTTTTATCCTTTGTCCAACCATCTCATCAAATGTCACATTGATTCTTTCAAAAAAATTCTTGAGCCTTATATTGAATCATGTGTATGCTTCCTTGTGCTCGAGTACCCAATAAGTATGCCTTTGTCCACATGAGAATCAAACTTTCCCATTCTACCATCTTCTCTTTTGATGTAGCATTTGCTTCCAAAAACTATGAAATGCTTCACATTCCTTGGTCTTCCTTTCCATAGCTCATAAGGATTTTTATCATTGTTGTTTCTGAACATTCCTTTGTTTTGAATGTGAATTATTGTATGCACTTCATGTACCCAAAAATGTTGATTAATTGGGTTGGTTTTCATTGATGTCAACCCTTGAAGAAAGTCCAGTAGCAAATTCCTATAGCCCCAATAGTATGATTAAGGGACTTATGTTTGATTGATGTATAATGGTATGAAGTTTAATATATTTGTAGGTAAGACTATTCTAGATGGATAGTACATGTCATTTCATTTCTGGTGATATGTGGAACGTCACATAAATCCTCACGGTTATAGATTTATGGCTTGGTGAAGTGGAGAACCCTCATGAGTTATCTAAAAGGTCAAAGAAGTCAAATTAATTCTAGAAGCTCCTAAAAGAAGTTGACTAGTCAAGTGGGTAAAACTAGGAGTTAGTCATGGGTTAAGTTGTTGCAATAAAAAAATAATTAAAAATAATTTAGTTGCAACTAGAAGTGGATAATTTACTATTTGTAGAAAAGTGAGTTAGAAGTGGACAAGTGGTTAGAAGTGGGTTAGCCCTAAAAGAAGGAAAGTGGGTAAAGTTGGTTAGAAGGTAACCCCTTGATGAAGCTACATGGAAGTATAAATAAGAGAGAAAGGCTCTCTCATTAGCACCTATTGAATATCATTGAATATCTATTTTTTGAAAGGTTATTTGGGCATGTATTATTGATAGAGAAAAGTGAGGTAGAAAAAGTGTGGTATAAAAATTGTGGCAGGAAAACTACGACAAAAAAACTGCAGTAGGAAAAGTGCAACAGAAAAATTGCGGCAGGAAAAGTGTGATAGGAAAAGTGCGGTAGAAAAAGTGTGGTAGAAAAATTGCAGCAGGAAAAGTGAGACAGAAAAACCACGGTAGAAAAAGTGTGGAAAAAAAATTGTGCAGGAAAAGTGTGGCAGAAAAACTGTGGTAGAAAAAGTGCGGTAGAAAAATCACGGCAGAAAAACCGTCACAGAAAAAGTGCGGCAAAAAAATCGCGGAAGCAAAATGCTACAAGAAGAAAAAAGGTATGGTTTTCATATGTGTAGTGTTTAATTTAGGAATTTGACTAAGGGTTTGCCTTGTAAATATGTTGGATGCCCTCTTGGAAGTTTAGGGCTTGTTGTAGAGTTGATTTGAGGAAGATCTACTGAACTTTAGTATTGGTTCATGTTTGAGGGATTTTGGCTAAGGTATGTTGTTGAAGTTATTGGTACAGAAAGAGGTTGTATAACAGTGAGGTTCTATCACATGGTTTGAGGTATAAACTTGTGGTATAGTGTTTGAGGTATATGTGATCAGATCATATTGGTTGATGAGTATATAGTGACAGGTTTCTCGGTGAAAAATTTGATAGAACGGGTTGTGACAGTGACATATTCAGTTTTTACATTTGACACTTATATTTCAGGACGGTTGGACGGGGAAAGGATAGGTGGTTGTAGCCACCTTCCGGTTGTAGCCAGAGAACATAGGGGGTTGTATCCTCCTTCTAGTTGTAGCTAGAGAATTGAGGAGTTGGAGCTTCCCTCAAGTTGTAGCCTGAAAATAGGGGGTCAGAGCCTCCTTTCAATTGTAGCTAGAGAATAAAGGAATTTTTTTCTTCCAATGAATGTAATTCTTAAAGACAAATAAGAAAAATAGTTCTCTGGTTTTATCCCGCATTGGGTGTCCACATAAAAAATACTAGTGTATTGTGTAAGTGTATGATTGTTCATTTGTTCATGGTTTATTTACTCTACACTTATTTGATGATAATTTTATATTTATCATAAATACAAATAACAGTTTCATACTATGGCTAAAAGGATTAAAAATTTATATTATTGATTCTCCCCCCCCCTCTCAGTAATCCAACAAAAACACGCCTATTAACTTGGAATCCACTAACACATTTCGAGCCATTTCTAGTACTGTCTTGTTCTTCCTTTCAATGGCTCCATTTGTTTTTGGTGTACTAGCAATGGTGAATTGTCTTTTTATCCCATGCTTACTACAGAATTCTATAAATTCCTTTTAAGTAAACTCTCCTCCATTGTCGGATCTTGGGCATTTGATTTTCAAATCTATTTCATTTTCAACCATCTCCTTGTATATCTTGAAGTTATTGAATGCCTCTTAGTTCTTCCTGAGAAACCAAACTGTGGTCATTCTTTTATAATCATCAACAATAGCATAAAATATTATTCACCTTTCAACCCCTTTGTTCTAGTTGGTCCAACTAGATCAGTACGCAGAATTTCCAACGGTTATGTTTTGGAGTATTCCTTTGACTTGAAATTGGTCTTGGTTTGCTTTCCTTGTTGACAATGCTTGCATAAAGTGTTGGTTGGCTTCATGATCTAGACCATTTCTTTGACTGCTTCCTTTTTTCTAACCTTGACAAAATTATCAAAATTTATGTGACCCAGTCTTCTGTTCCATAGCCAAACTTCATCTTCCTTTCCTAAACAACACTTTTCCTTTCTAATTTTACTTAGTACATATATTTTCCTTGGAGTTATCACCGTTTTCACTCCTTATTTTCCTTTTAGTTCTTCCTAAAGTGACTTTTTTTTCTTCTTTTCCATTTTTATAACTTCTATGGCAGTAAACAATTCTTCCCTCTAGTCAACTTATGCCTCTTCATATTCTTCTTCGAAGCCTTCTTCATTGAAATATTATACCACCATGAATATGACACTTTATGTATCACTATTGCTGACTTCATCTTCGTCTGATGAGGAACTATCTTCTTTGGTGCAAAGGCTTTTTTTGGAAAAACAATTGGTTCTTTTACCTTTGTATATTTGTTTACTCTTAGAGTCATCTTCTTGATTTATTTTATTTTTCTTATGGGGACATTTATTATAAAAATGACCAGTACCATCACAATTAAAACAAATCAATGGAAACTTACCTTTGTATTTGTTGGTTCCCTTTTTCAGCCTTCTGACGAAGTTGGCTACTTCTTCATCTTCTTCTGAGATATCACTACTACTACTATATGACTTTTCCTTTTGATTTACCTTTTTATTTGTCTTCTTAGATGATTTGAATGTTGCTTCCTTTTGTAAACGAATTGTCTTGCTCTGTTCTCATCTCATAAGCTGTGAGTGTCCCATGCAACTCATCCATGGTCAGTGTAGCTAGATCCTCTCTCTCTTCTAGTGATGAAATATTTGAATCAAATCTCATCGGTAGGGATAAAAATACATTTTTGACAATGACCTATTCATTTACCTCATCTCCTAGACCTTTGATAATTTTTACTATTTCATCAACTCATAGAAAGTAGTCAGCTATCTTTTCATCTTCATTCATCTTCAATTGTTCAAATTTTTCTCTGAAGATTTGAAGTTTAACTTCCTTGACTTTCTCATATCCTTTTTATATATTCTTCAGTTTGACTCATATGTATTTTGCGGAATCACAATGCATAAATTTGATGTATATTGATTTAGTCATACCATTCAAGAGTGCGATTTTGGCTCTTGAATTATTTTCTTCAAGTTTATTTTCATCTTGATATCTTGGAGGAATGGTTGGTGATTTGTATCCATCTACCACTGATCGTCAAACATCAAATAATAGTTCTTTTATGTGTGTTTTCATTCTTTCTACTTTATAAGGAATAATCTTCCCCATCAAACTGTGGTATCCCAATATTAGAGTAATCCATGATCTCCTTGCAGTGGTTAACCTGTCTCTTGAAGGACCTGCTCTAATACCAATTGTTGGATTACTAAGAGGGGGGGTGAATTAGTAATAGAGATTTTTAATCCTTTTTAACCACAATTTATAAGTGTTGTTAACTTATGATCAATTTTCCAATATCATTCAACAAGTGCAGAATAAATAAATCGTGAACAATGAGAAATCATACACATACATAGTACACCAGTATTTTTACATGGAAACCCAATCTTGGAGAAAACCACAGAATGATTTTTCTTATATGTCTTTAAGAAGTACATTCATTTGAAGCACCAACTTCCTTTGTTATCTAGCTGCAACTAGAAGGAGGCTCCAACCCTCTATATTTTCAAGCTACAACCTGAGAGAAGCTCCAACTCCCCAATTCTTTGGCTCCAACCAAAAGGAGGCCACAACCCCCTATTTTATCCGACTACAACCACCTATCTCTGCCCCTTCCAACCACCCTAAAATACAAGTGTCAAATAACTGATGAAACCACTATCACTGTGAAATTTGTCACTGTAAACCTATACCAATTTGTACCAACAACCTGTAGTCAACCTGTACCAATAACCTCTAGTCAACCTGTACCAATAACTTGTACCAACATGTACCTCAACCTATACCAATATTATCCTTAACATATCAGATCTGATAACATAGATCTCTTACCCAATATCACAAGAATATAACTTGAACCATGTGCAACTATGTCTCTCTAATCATGTATCATATGTATGAAAACAATCATTATCATGTATAATAAACCCTCACATCAACCAAACATCAAATCCTCACTGTTATGAAGCCTCAAATTGTACCAACAACTTCAACAATATATCTCAACCAAAATCCCTCAACCATGTACCAAGAAATACAATATATGTCTCAACAATCAACCCAAAAAGATGTACCAATGATAAATACCAAACATACCATCACAATATATTTTTATATGTGCCTCATATTGTATGTACCATACATCCAATGATATACCAAGGGAATATACTCAACCTCACATGACCATACCTCATGTAAAAAACAACATCCAACTACACATAAGCATATAGCATAGCTTTTGAACCTTTAGATAGATCTGATGTACCTGATCATTGTTGAACTTCATGTTGCCTCTAATCAACCTTGCTCAGCCTCTGCAACCTGAACCATACTTCAACCCTAAGTTTTGTTAGTGACTCATGTCACACATGAGAATTGTCAAGTGGGGCCTCACGTGGTAGCCTCTACGCAACCCACGGGGTTACCTCGCGGGACGTTTACTAGGTGACCCACGGGGATGACTCTAACTAGGTTTTTCACAATATTTTCTCTCTCCACTGTGGCCAAAAACCCTTGCCATCACTCTACCTTTACTTCCTCAAACTTTCACAACTTTATATGTATCAACAAGTACATGCAATAAACCTTTCACAATAATAGATATTTAATGTGATCAATAGGTGATAATAAGAGACCCTTTCTCTCTTATTTATACTCTCCAAGCAACTTCCTTTAGGGGTTATCTTCTAACAATTTTACCCAACTTCCATTTTTAGGGATAACCCACTTTAAACTACTTTACCCACTTGCAACCACTTGATCCATAAATAGAAAACTCACCACTTCTTATTGCAACTAGTTTATTTTTAATTCTTTTCTTATTGCAACAATTAAACTCATGATTAACTCCTAGTTACAACCAATTTGAATAGTAAAATTATTCTAGGAGCTTCTAGAATAATTGACTTATTTAACCTTCTAGGGGCTTCTATATAACTCATCAGGATTCTCGAACTTCACTAAGCCATATCTCCTCAACCGTGAAGAACTATGTGACGTACCACATATCATCGTAAATGACATGACATGTACTATCCATCTATGATAGTCTCTCCTACAATTTCACTGATCTTCATTAAATTATTCATTAGATAAACATAGCTTCCTTTTCCACACTTTTGGGGTTACCGGAATTTTCTACCAGACTTGCTTCAAAGGTTAACATATATGAAAACCAACCCAATTAATCAACACTTTGAGTGCCTTTTCGCTCAACAGTCATTGAGTATCCTTTAGGTAAACATATATCTTGATAAGCGATGATGGTACAGAAAAGAGGAGCTGGTTCACTCAGACCAAAATACATCTTCTAACCTACCAACTCAATTCCTTTTGGTGGCTCCTATCAATTATCTTTATTATGCATGACCACTACCATGACACCCCTGTGTTCCACTCAAAGTTTTTCGAATTGTCCTAAAGTTGATGTCTCTTTCATAAATCCAATGGAACACCCAGGATTCCCATGAATCTACTGTATATATGAATCATGATGAGATATCCATGAGAATAAATTGTCGATTGAGATCAGCGTATCAAAGTAACTCTCGTATCACCCCACTTCCTACTCTCCTTCACATACGTTGTAAAAGAAATACATAAATTATATATCTAAAAGAGTGAAGGCAGAAAAGCATAAACATAAGGAGGTTTAAAGCACTACTAAAGTGTGGGAAGTATGAGTAAGCATGTTGAGGCTATGGACGCTCACTGGTAGTAGGTCCATGCTTGTATGATACCAAGTCATCTTCGTCGAGGCTATGGACACTCATTGGAAGCAAAGCAATTCCAAGAAAAAGAGATAAGGAAAAAAATTTGGTCCATATCGGTGCATTTTTCTATTGGATAACTCCCATGTTTCACTATGGATGCACCAAATAAATTCACATTAACACTCACTAGAATTATGCAGAAGATCATTGATAACAATATTTTCCTCTTAATTCTCCTCAGGGTGATTGGTGTGGGGTCCTCAATATGTAAAATGTGGGAGCTATATAAAGGAAAAAACCCCATTAATTTGGTTTAATTCATTTTCTTTTCAGCTCAAAGATAACCAATTATTCCTAGTAAGTTTACATTTGTTGTGACGAAACACAAACCCCCCACCTAATCTTTCATTCTTAGTAAGGGGATCACTTTTATTTTTCATAAGGAAATACTCCTTAACCTTTTTTCTTCGTCGGGCCAATACCAAACGATGCTCAGATCCCCATATTCACATTTCATTGACGACGATGCTTCATAACGTTGTCATTGGAGATTAACAACACCCCATCACCCTCACGTTCATGCCCATATCCATCGCCGACGACATGCCCTTTCTTTGTCCTAGTCATAGCCAAGTTGGAATCATCGAACCTTTTCTGAAGTACACCTCATTATTTTATTTCTCTTTGGGCCCACACACTAACCAATACATAATATTTTATCTCCCTTACATGTGGCAATTTAACATTGGCTAACACTCTACAATGAAATATTTTTTTCATCGGAAGTTTCTTAGTGCACTCTTACCTACCTACACTCTCCGCCTACAATGACATTTCCTCTACTCTCTAATGATTACACATTAACCCATCCTATGGAATAGATGAATTAGGTCATCGTTGATCACCTTAGTTTCGCTAATCTCATGCTTGTCAAAATAACGAGCCCCTATGACTATCTCGATGTCTCGTCAACATTAATCAAGATAGGATTAACACCCAATAGTAAGATAAACGAACGTTAAAAGGATTTTTCTTTCAAGATTAAACTCTGTAATTAAGCTTACGCAGATAAATCTTGAATTATCATCGTCATAGGCTGTCTCTTTCCCATATACACACCCCTCATATCCATCAACCGCCGACGATGACAACTATTTGGTTATCCTGATCTTTAAAATTTTCTCGCACCTTAATGGTTATAAATGTCGAACACCCACGAATACATTTTCTCTACTATGTACTACCCTAACCTGTTCTAAGTTGTATCACACCTTACTCGTTAATTATGCTTGGGTTTGGAGGGAATCCGTGAAACATTTTAAAAAATCACCAAGACTCGAGTTTCTTTTCACTTGCTTGCTAAGTAAAACAAAAGATGTGTCTATGATTTTTTTTTATCTCAATATGATTAATTATCATCCCTATTTTCTAAGTGAGTATGCTACTAATCATTCAAATACTAGTATTTCATGCCCTGAAATGACTCTATTAACTATTGACTTATTTGTTTGCATGGGTGATGAAATGTTCATGATGATCACCAGAAAGGGAAAAACTCAAACTTCTAGAACACTTGTTTCAACTTCAATCTTTGAGTCATATAACATTTATGATACCAACAACCATGAAAGAATGGAGCACTACCTCCACTACGCCGATATCTAGAAATGTTTGAGAATGAAAGGTTCTCGTCTGATGATCTAGAAATTGATGCACATAGGAATATTCGGAAGAGTAGGATACATCTAGTGTTGATTAAGGTTGGTTGTCATTGATGTCAACCCTTGAAGAAAGCCTTGTAGCACAAAGGTTTGGGTAATGGACCCAATATTGTTTGATGTAAATATGACTCATTATTGTTTTTTCATGGTTGATAAGAATTAAATATGAATGAACTCCAAAGTGTTCCCCTTATGGTGAAAGCCCTCACGGAAAGACACTTTGCAGAGTAAGAGAACCCATGCTTAATTGTGGAATAATGATATGAAGAAAAATGAATTTGTCAGGGAAACTATCCTATATGGATAGTGTTTTTCATTCCATTTTCGGTGGTATGTGGAACGTCACATAACTCCTCACGGTTAGAGAGTTATGGCCATGAGAAGTTGGAGACCCCAGGTTTGGGTAATGGACCCAAGTTTGTTTGATGGGTAATGGTATGATTTATGATATATTTTCAAATAATACTATTCTATATGAATATTACATGTCATGCCATTTCTGGTGGTA
>SNQJ01S0009531.1:30336-45509 GCA_010110895.2 Picea sitchensis
ATATGTCATCTAGAAGCCCCAAAAGGTCAAAGTAGTCAAAGTGGTTTAAGAGTTTTTAAAAGGTAAATAATAAAGTGAAGTAATGAGTGTATTATAATTCAAAGTGAATAAAAAATAAATTATTTGAATAATAAATTTAATGGAGAAATTATAAGTGGGTTAACCCTAAAATAAGGAAAGTGGGGCTAAGTGACCTAGAAGATGTTTTTAAGGAAGCTACTTGGAGAGTATAAATAAGAGGAAAGGCTCTCTCATTTTAAACACACTTGAGAATATTGAATATATATAGGTGTCTGAGGTAATAAAGGATATCTAAGCCTAATTTCTAAGAGAAGGTGAAGAAAAGAAATCTGAAATGCAAGGAAGGATAAATTCTTTTGATGGTGCTTTCTAAGGTATGTTGTTTACAAGTCATATCACCATTTTTGCTATAAAACATTTTCTATAATAATTCAAACCGTGAAATTTCTATAACATTAAGAAAACATATCCAAGTATATTTGGTTACAAATTCAGCTTGTGGGTCGTTGTATTTTGGGAGTTACACTCCGTGGTAAATAGGGTTTGTGGCTAGTCCTGAAACTAGTCAAAAACATGTGTTTCAGGTAAAAACGTCATAACTTCTTCATAACAGATCCAAATTCTGTGAAACCAAATGTGTTGGTTAGGGTACATTATTTGGTATGTTGTGTAATATTTTCATATCAATTCAAAAAATATTTCGGGCGTGGCACGCTTTACAAGGTCGCTCTATAGAATAAGATAGAATTCAGCAAGGTATGCCATTTTTGCTAGAACTCTTTTTCTGAGAGGTTCTAAGTAGTGAAACTTGGAGGAATTTCATAAAGAAAAATGAAGAACATTGTGTATAAGTTTCATATCTTTATACATTACAGGTTCAAATTTATGATTACTTCAAGTTAGGGTTGTTGACTAATCCAAAACTAGGAATGTGAGACTAAAGAAAAGTTTGATGAAAATGGTAGTCTCTTGTTGTTAAAGTTAAGGAAGGTTTGCAGGAATGTGATCATATACACAGGGTATATTACATAACTACAAATCAGATTTGGATGATGAAATTGATGAGGGCTTTTGGTTGAGGTACATCTTGAGTAAATGGTTGAGACAAGTAGTTGATGAGTTGGCACATATATGAGGTGTATAGTTGATGATGTTGGTACATATTGATGAGTCATATTTGATGAGTAGTTGAAACATGATTGGTACATACTTGGTACATGATTGGATGCACTTGTTTATGGTACAGTTTGATTACAGGTTGGTGCATGGTTGATGCACTTGTTTATGGTACAGGTTGATTACAGGTTAATGCATGGTTGATGCATGGTTCAGATTTATTGGTACAGGTTTACATCGATATATCTCACAGTTATAATGTGATAGGGGTTCCATCATTCTACTTCTACTTCAGGGTGGTTGGACGGGGCAAGGACAGGTGGTTTTAGCCACCTTCCGGTTGTAGCCGGAGAACATAGGGGGTTGTAGCCTCCTTTTGGTTGTAGCCAGAGAAGTGGGGAGTTGGAGCTTCCTTCATGTTGTAGCCTAAGAAACTAGGGGGTTGGAGCCTCCTTCCAGTTGCAGCTGGAAAACAAAGGAAGTTGGTGCTTCCAATGAATGTAATTCTTCATGACATATAAGAAAAAACATTATGTGGTTTTCTCCCGATTTGGGTTTCCACGTAAAACATTGGTGTATTGTGTATGTGTATGATTGTTCATTTGTTCATTGCTTATTTACTCTAAAATTATTGGATGATAATGCTTCATTGATATAACACTTGGATTATATGGTTAAAAAGGATTAAATTGCTCTATTACTAATTCGCCCCCCCTCTCAGTAATCCAACATATAGTAGCCACTCCCCCAAAGATGTTTCCTTACAATGACGTAAATAAATGGTGTTTTTCATATCTGTAGAAATATACAAGATTTATACTCAATGCTTCAGGTCTCTCCATCACTTCTCTCAAAGCATAAGATATCCAAGCTAGATATCAAACCCCAAATTCTACAGTGGTCCTGAATGAGTCTTTTCTAGAACAATTCGGGGTCGAACATGAATACTTCAATACCCTGATGGAGGACTGGTTCTATGATGAATAATGGCTAGTGAAAAAGGGTGAAAGGAATGTCCCTGCATGATACCTCAAGATCCCTTATGGGGGTGCTAAACACCATGATTTGCAGACTCTATGACGAGGATACCAACACTCGTTTTAGGATGGAGTGGTTTCCCATGGTGTACATGGTAGCTCGGAAGGGCCAAGTGGTCAATTGGGAAAGCATCCTCTCTTTCAAAATCACAAAGTGAATCCAATATCCCAAAGGTATGAAAAACCCTAGTTTCTACATGTCTTTCTACCTTATAGAAGTTGTATGTGCAACTAACTCATTCCCCGCATTTAAATGGGCATGGACCTCAGAAAAGGGCTCGATCCATTTGTATTGTTCACAACTATGGGAAGCCAATTGAAAAAAATACTTTTATGACATATGTGATTACTTCCTCGCTCGCTTTCATAATTCCATCTTTGGTATCTTCCCACACAAAATCTCTCCTAGGGATCTCAAAGGTTTGAAGGAAATCAAGGATTGGTACATGAAGAAGTAGTACACTTACATATGAATCTACAGGGCCACAGGAGTGCCACATTTTCTTCCCAAGTATGTTACTTATAATCTATTATCGAGGGAGGTTGCATACAAGACTGTGGAAAAGGGGCCCACCGCCTACCTTTCAGAAAATAATAAAAGGTACTGGTCAATTTTCCCCATCCAGATTGGGTCATACTCTCTGATTAACAAGAATCAAGCCGAAAAGGAAGTAGAAATGCTCAAGGAGTTGTGCCTCTATTTCAGGGAGCCTAAATCACATAACCCCCAAAATTTGGTGTATGAGCATATGAAGGACATCAAGTTTGCGCCATAGATCATGCATGAGGCCCGATTCTTAGAAGATGTTTTATGAGGTGCACTAAGTTTCGAAGAAGAAATAGAAAGGATCACCACCGATGCGGCTCAACAAAAAATAAGGAAAGATGAAGAGAAGAAATAAACATTGAGACTGTAATAGTTTTGAGCCTTCCTCCACAAAGACATTGAAAGGATAAGTGAAGAAGAACAAACGAAAAGGGATAAAGAAGTCTATCTGGCGAGAAAATCCGAAGAAGTTGAGGAAAGATACTAGGAAATGAAGAAGAAAGAAGTTGAAGAGAAACAAGATACACTAGAGAAAAGCTGAGGAAAAGACCCCTCCTCACATAAAGTCAACACAAGAAAAGGGGAAGCAAAAAACACAAGGAAATCCACATCGGTTGCACTAGGAAAGGACCATGAAAAGAATAAAAAAGATAAGGCCTCAAGAAGAGAAGTATGGATATCAACCAATAACCTTCTCTTAATATTCATAATGGACCCCCTGAGGGATATTGACAAAGCTTCATCATCTCAAATTATGGTTGAAGGCATGGATAAAAAAAGAAACCTCAACGAGAAATCCATCGAAGCAATCAACGAAATTGATGTGGGAGTTATAGAAACAAGATTAATCCATCCATCCAGAATAATTACCTTGACATAAGATTTTGTGCAACATGTTGAACAAAGATTAAGGACAAAGGTCATCATCCCCATGTGGAGAAGAGAAGAAGACTTGGATAAAACAAAACTAAATCAAGTGGATTCCAAACTAGAAGAATTCAAAAGATGAAAAGCGTTCATAGACTCAAAATCACAACCGTCATGGCACTCTTGAGAACCAAATTGTATCCGAAATTATGTAGAACAATCATTTCAATGTAATCATGTCAATGTTGCAATAGGAAAATGAAACTGAAGCACTGCTTCAAGATCTCGACTGTTAAGAAAATAAAGAATATGAAGTAATCCCATGGGGCTTCTATAAATTGGATGAATGTAAGAGAAAATGAGCTTTGTGTTCTTTTTGTAAGATGACTAGTACTATTGATATTGAATGAATGAAATAATAGGATACATTTACAGAGATGATGGAATTTATGTGTATGTAAATGATTCTTCAATTTTATGCATATATGTTTCTGTAGTTTATGAATTTTGATCTATGAATTTATTCTAGAATAATATTCTTTTATTTACATTTGTTATTATCTTTCTTTTATGAGTACAACAACCTGGTGATTCAGTTTACTAATCAATATTATTGATTGTAATTGATCACTTCGTCAAATGTTAATAATCCTTGTTATATGAATTTTTTATGTACAAGTATATCATCTTCCATTGTACTTATTTCTTAGACTACTCGTGATCATGATAGGTTAGATTAGAATAGATTAGTCCTTGCATATTAGATTGTTAATTTATTCATATTAGTGTTGGATATAGTTAGTTAGGGATATTATTTTTAATTCATCTGAGAACCTTCAGTTCTCATATTCATATTAGTCATATTATTAGTTAGAACGATGATCCGAATAGATCTAGGGAACATCACGGAAGTTTTAGAAGTGTCCCAAGAGGCTCAGAATGGACTCAGTAGACAGAGAAAGGGAAAAACATTCAAAGTTCCCAAAACTTAGTGAAAATGGTATGATCACGAAGAGCGTGTCGCAAGATTTCTAACAATGCAAATGACTCATCAAACGGAGTTACAGATTGAAAGATATCCTCAGTCAAAGTTTGGTCAACCTGGCCCAGTCAGCAAGGGATGAGTCAGCATCTGTATTGTTGACGTCGGCATCCTTATGGATGATGTCAAAATCCATACACCACACATGGTATGAGAAGGAAGGTGACATGTGTCATGTTGATGTCATCATGACGTCAACATGGTGATGTGGCAACACCAAAGGCTGCCATGTGTCACCCAATTTTGTCGTTTCCAGGTCAATCCATGGACCAATTGGATCGTGCCACGTGGTATTCCATACAATCCGTATAGTGACATGGAATTCCATACAACGACGTGTCAATCCATATAGTGACATGGTAGTCGAGGTGCCAGTTCGTACAGATGATGTAGCATTCGTATAGACACGTGGCTTCCTCCAGAAGCACCATGTGGCGACGTACAACTAAGCCAACAAGGCAGTGACATCATGCATGCATGGAAGGTGACTGGACATAAGTGGGCCAAAAGCTGGGCACCGCATGGCCCAATCAGAGGTCACCACGTGGCACACCCGAAATGCACAATGAGGGCATGTGACCGAATTTTCAAAATAAAATAAAATATAGCGGACCCCTCCATATCTAGCGGAGGTCTCGCTATATCTGATGGTTCCACCAGAGTTAGAACCACCGTTTTTTTAAAATCCATAGTTGTAACCATAATAAAAAAATGGGGAGGCCCGCGGGCTCGACCCCGAGACCTCCCCCTACCTTTATGCCTTAACACTAGTGCTGACAACCAACTCGCCCAACGGTCTTGTTGGGAAATCCATCCACCAGATTCTATTTAAACCAGGTTCCTCCAATGCACGGGAGGAGGAGCGCGCCAGTCTACCCAGGTCTGTAATGGCCACGATTTTCTATGCAGATGTCAGTGCCTTAATTGTATAGGGTTGCATGCAAATCAAGACAAAGATCGAGAGGATGACTGAAGGTGCCTATGTCCAATGGAGACGATTCGACAGTTGTTTTTAGGTAATTCGACGACGCGAATCCAATGGCGAGGTATGTTTTTGCAGTAGATCTTTAGATAATCAAGATACGTTCTAGAGAAGCCAATGTAAGCATGCTTTTCATTACATTGTTTTTTCATTAAATGTTGCAACATAGCATGCGTGTTATAGGTATGAAGTGTTGAAAAGTCAACAAGAAACATGTGTCTAATTTACTTTTCCCTTAATTAAATTAGACAATAAATATTAATCTATTATTTCATTCATAACTGAGTGAGTTGGATTTGTAATAGAATTATAAGAGTAGTTAAGTGATTTAAGATCAGTTGTACTAGTTGTAACTAAACATTCACTAGTGAGAGTTCAGTTAATCAGTGAACTCACATGCAACTGAAGATTCACCATGGTTAACTACATGCATGTTAGATTCAGTGGAGACCCAGTTGAGATAACAGGTGAAAGGGACAATTGGCTATCAGTTGTGATTTGTTCACACATGCATTGGATATGCTTATGAGCATGTGCAAACAAGGCAATTCGTAAGAATTCTATTCATTGTGAGAATTCGAATTGCAGAGATTGTGCAGAGGAGGCAGGCTATCTGGACACAGAAATTAGCACATGTATTTGTTGATTTGTGTATGATAGTGTGAGACAATTGTATTGTACTGAGAGCTCTTGGATTAGAGTTTTGTATGAGATTGTTTCATGATTCATGATATACATANACTACTAGAACAATTTTACACAGTGGTAACCCATATCAACTAATATGGCTATACAGTTCTTTCAAACAGACATTGTTTATAAATGCGATAACATAAGATATGAAAACAACTCTATAAATACAAAAACAACATTAGCATAGTAGCAAATTTTAATAAACAACCGAAATACATCTCTGAAAAAACTCATGCTCAGAAATAAATGCAACAGCCACATTCCACCCAATCGTAGAACATATTAGTCACAATCACTTATCTTGATCACCCCCTAGCCTAACCATGAGTCCATAGGGGAAAACTAAAATATCCTTCTCAACTATAATCACCATCAACAAATCAGAATATCATTTTCCTCACACTAAAAGTGCTCATAACAACAAACAATTCTCAATTCCTCAACATACTAAGTAGTGTCTTGCCTCCCACATATGTTGTATATATTCTTGTGCCTAGGTCTTTCCATTCCTTTCCCTCCTTAGGGAAATTCCAAGATTTACAAATCCCTAATTTTTAGGGGTTGCTAGTGGTCAAATTCAACTTCTCCCGCTTGTAAAAATCATCCTTGAGGTAACTCAAACCTATTCCCTACTCATGGAGTCATGGTCAACTATTTTTAATTTGGCTGTTCGATTTTTCTTCGAGCATTAAATTTATTAAAAGTTTGTCTAGTACATATGCCAAATAAAAGAGGAAAGTTGGGAAAGTCAAATGTTTTTCCAACATTCATTAAATAATTAATTACATAATCCAAACTTCCAAATTCATATTTTTCATAAATGACAAATAATTTCCAAATCTGAATTTTCCAAAAATGAAAATTTATTTCAAAATTCAAATTAGAATTTAGTTTTCTAAAATTTGAGGATATTAAATTCTCTCCCCCTTAAGTACAACATTGTCCTCAATGTTCATTCTTCTCTCGTAATATGATTGGTTAAGATTTCAACATATCTTCTTCCAATTCCCAAGTGGCCTCCTCAAGACTAAATGTTTCCATTTCACTTTTACCTGGGCGATGGATCTATTTAGTAGTATTGTTTCTTTCATGTACAAAATGCACAAAGGTTCTTCTCAAAACTCACCTTTTCATTCCACCTGCACCATTTTCCAATCAATGATGTGAGTAGGATCATGAATATACCTTTTCAGTAATGAAACATGAAAAACATTATGAACTTTCAAATTGGCAGGAAGTGCTAGCTGATAAGCCATGGGTCTGATTCTAGTTAAAATCTTGAAGGAGTCACAAAACCTTGGCACCAATTTTGAACAATTTCTTAGATTTAGAGAGATCCTTCTTTCTTTGAATTTTAGATATACAAGTTCCCCAATTTGAAATTCCTTATGTCCTCTTTTTAAATATGCATCGCTTTTCTGTTGGTCATGGGCGTCTTTTAAGTTATGTTGTACTCTTTTTACCATTCTCTTCATTTCATGGAGCATTTTCAGTCCCACCATAATCTTGTCAACTGGATTATCCCAACTAATCGAGGTTGTGCAATTTCTTGTGTAAAGTACTTCAAAGGAACTCATATTAGCCGATGTGTGATAACTGTTATTGTAAGCAAACTCAACTAATTGTAAGTACTCCTCCCACTTGTTTGGTTTTGTCCTTACGTGCATTCGTAGCATATCTTCAATTATCTGGTTTGTTCATTTTTTTTTCCCAACCATTTGTGAATGGTAGCTTTTGATGAAATTCAGGTTAGTATCCAAACTTGAAAACAATTCTTTCCAAAAATTTGATGTAAATCTGACATATATATCACAAATCACCATCTTAGGAATTCCATGCAATCTAAATATTTCTTTCATAAGAATTTCAGCGATATTAATCACTTTGTAAGTAGATTTCACAGGGATAAAATGTGCATATTTTATTAGTTTATCGATTGCTACCATAATCAAGTCATTTTGTATTTGAGTTTTAGGAAAACCTGTTATGAAGTCCATCGAGATAATCTCCCATTTCCATTCTGGTATAGGAAGAGGTTGTAAAAAACCCATTGGATGCTGATGTTCAGACCTTACATGTTGGAAATCTAAGCATTTAGACAAATATTCAACTATTTCATTCTTCATGTTAGGCCAATAAATCAATTTTCTTAAGGCTGTTATCATTTTCTGGTACCCTAGGTGACCAAAATACGGCTTTTTGTGCAGTTCATCAAGAATTGTTTTCTTTAAATCAATAGAATTAGGTACATACAACCGATTCTTGAACCTTAATAGTCCATTTTTATATACACTTATATATGTTCTGTTATGTTTTTCTTCATTTTCTTGCAATTTTGTTCTGGTTTTAATGTAATTTTCATCATTACTCCTTGCATATTTTATTCTTTGTTTGATATCATTTTATTCTTTGTTGATGCTTACTTCATAGAGTCCTTTAGTCCTTCGACTTAGTGCATCTGCAACTTTATTTTCCTTACCTTCGATGTGTCGTACCTCAAAATCAAACTCACTTAAAAATTCCAACCATCTTGCTTGCCTTGCATTGAGATCTGGTTCACTGAACAAATACCTTACACCATCGTTGTCACATTGAGATCTGGTTCCCATTAAATAATGTTGCCACATTTTTAATGCAAGAATTACAACCGCTAATTCTAAATCGCGAGTCACATAATTATGTTCATGTTCTTTTAGTTTACATGATTCATAACAGATGACATGCCCATCTTGTGTTAGCACACCTCCTAATCCTTCCTTCCTTGCATCCACACAAACTATAAAATATTTATCAGGTTCTGCTAACTTTAGGACAGGTGTTGTAGTTAACAATATTTTTAGTTTATCAAAGATGTGCTCACACTTTTGTGACCAAGTAAATTTTATTCCCTTTTTCTGTAATGATGTAATCGGATATGCGATCCTGGAAAATCCTTTGATGAATCTGCAGTAATAACTGGTAATTACCATAAATGATCTTATGTCTGCTACATCCTTAGGGATAGTCCTTTCCATAATGTCTTTTATCTTTTATGGGCCAAATGTAATACCATCCTTAGATATTACATGTCCTAGATATTGTATCTTTATTTGGTAGAAGTCACACTTATCAAAATTAGCATATAACTTATGTTCTCTTAAGGTCTACAATACTATTTTCAGATGTTCTTCATGTTCTTCTTCTATTTTTGAGTAAACAAGAATATCATCAATAAAAACCAACACAAATTTATCCAGATATTGGATGAATATACTATTCATCAAACACATAAAGGGTGTTGGTGCATTAGTAAGGCCAAACAAAATTACGACAAATTCATAGTGTCAATAATGTGTTCTAAATGTTGTTTTGTTTATATCTTCATCCTTTATCCTAACTTGGTGATAACCAGACCTTAAGTATAGCTCAGAGAAGGTCTTTTCTCCTCCATCTTGGTCAAATAGATTGTTAATTCTAGGTAAGGGATACTTATTATTAATCATTATTTTATTCAGTTGTCAATAGTCAATACACAGTCTCAAAGTCCCATCTTTCTTCTTAACAAATAAAACTAGTGCTCCCCAAGGTGAAACATGTGGTCTCATATATTCCTTATCTAGTAGTTCTTGCAACTGGATTTTCAATTTTTTTAATTTGGGTAGGCCCATTCTATAAGGTTCTTTAGATACTGGGGAAGATCTAGGTAGTAGGTCGATAGATATATATATCTCTCTCATTGGAGGTAGTTCTTGTATTTCATCTAAAAATACATATTTGAACCCACGTAGGACTATAAAGTCTTCTAAACTTGGTTTTATTTCTTCCCTTAGGAGTTTAGTTACGTGTACAACATAAACATGGAAATCTTTGTTCATACATTTGTTACAATGCATCGTTGATATTTGCCTAACAAAAACTAGTTTTCTGATTCCTTGTACTGTTCTAACTATGTTATTTTCATCTCTGTACACAAATGACTTTTCGTAACTGTTTAATATTACTTTATGTTTTTATAACCAGTCCATTCAAATGATTATATCATAAGACCCCAAAGGTAATATGTTCAGATTTAACTTTGTACTTTGACCATCTATTCTTAGTTCACAATCATAAATAAAATGTGTTACCTTTCTTTTGGTATTTGTTGCTAACTATACTAACAAGGAATTAGTATGCTTTACCTTCTTTAACTTGTTCAATTCAACTAAAGATGGATTAACATAAATCAAACTATCTCATGGGTCAATTAGTATAGAGACATTGTGGTTATGAATTTTACTTTGAACTTCCACAATAACGAATTGATGATCTTCTTGTCTTTCATCAAGAGATGCATTGATTTTATGCACACTTCTACCAATATCTCCATCCGTTGAGGCTTCTCGAAGGTTATAGACTGAATTTTTAGTTGTGGGATTTAATCGTGGACAATTTTTCCTCAAGTGGGTTTCTCCACACTCCCCGTTGAAAAGTCAACAAGAAACATGTGTCTAATTTATTTTCCCCTTAAATAAATTAGACAATAAATATTAATCTATTATCTCATTCACAACTAAGTGATTTGGAATTGTAAAAAAATTATAAGTGTAGTTAATTGAGTTAATATCAGTTGTACTAGTTGTAACTAAACATGCACTAGTGAGAGTTCAGTTAATCAGTGAACTCACATGCAACTGAAGATTCGCCAGGGTTAACTACATGCATGTCAGCTCCAATGGAGATCCAGTTGAGATAACAGGTGAAAATGACAGTTTGGCTATCAGTTTTGATTTGTTCACACATGCAGTGGATATGCTTATGATCATGTGAAAAAGAGGCAATTGCATTCATTCGATTCATTGTGAGAATTCAGATTGAAGAGATTTGTGCAGAGGAGGCAGGCTGTCTGGACACGAAAATTGGCGCATGTATTTGCTAATTTGTCTATGACAGTGTGAGACGATTGTATTGTACTGAGAGCTCTTGGATTAGAGTTTTGTATGATATTGTTTCATGATTCATGATATACATAATATATGATAGTTGGGTTTTTAGCTTTACGCTTTCCCGGTAAAACTTATGTGTTGTGTGTTATTGATATTTCACTTTGTGCATTGTGGTTGTGATCGTGGTTTAATTGCTTCCGCAAGAATAATAGTAGAAGCAATTTTGTATTTAACAAGTGGCGGAAATTGTTAGATCAGGAGAATCACAGGAATACATTAATTTGTATCGTAATTTCTACATGGTATCAGAGCCACGGAGGCCACAGAGTCACGGAAGTGATGTGCGAACATAATTTCATTCTCACAGGTCCCACCTCTAGCCGGGTGCGAACTCTAGTACTGAAAACTTCCGGTGTTTTCAAGAACAAAAATTCTCACACCCTAGACAAAGGCAGGGTGCGAACTTCATTGGCATTCTCGCAGGAAGATACACTAGCAGGGTGAAAACCTCCCTCACCCTAACAGTAGAGTAGGGTGAGAACTTGACAGGAAAGTTCATAGGCTATACATAGGTAGGGTACGAACTTTCCTCAGGTTGCTCTAAGGTGGGGTGTGAACCTCCCAGGGTAAGAGGAAAGTGAAGGGGTTGAGTTTTGGGTTGGATACCATTCGAATTTGCAATATTTTATTGGTGCGACACTTGATTCAAGATCGAAATGTCTTTCAATGGATTGAGGTTGGAGTATGCACTCGAGGGCAGCTCTAACTACATTTCTTGGAAGGACAGGATGGAGGTAGTTCTCGAAGACAATGGCTTGAAGGGTTACATTGACGTAGATGTTCCTAAGTCGAATGCGACAGATACTGCAAAGCTTGATGCATGGCAAAAGAAAGTGGCAAAGGCAAGGAGGATTCTGTTGGAGGGAGTACGAGACCACATTGTCTCAAGTCTCCATGGGAAAACCACACCATATGCAATGTGGAAGGTTTTGAAGGATCTATTCCGAAACAGTAGCGACCATAGGAAATTGGTGCTCAAAGATAAATTCAGGAAGATCAAGATGGAGAAAGGCGACACTATTCCCAAATATCTCACGAAGTTTGTCCAATGTCGGGATGAGCTTGGAAGTGTGGGAATAACAGTCGTTGCTGATGATTTGATGATCTTGGCGCTTCTAGGGATTCCCAAGAGTTAGCACAATTATCAAGACTCTATCAATGGAAGGGAAAAGTTGTCGGATTGGGAATGACTATGGTCAGATCTGGTGCAAGAGGAGTTCAGGCGGAACACCAGAGATGGATCTTCATCAAAGCGTGATGATGAAGAGGATTGTGCTTTGACTACTAAGGCAAGGAAAGGGNGTGTTGTGTGTTATTGATATTTCACTTTGTGCATTGTGGTTGTGATCGTGGTTTAATTTCTTCCACAAGAATAATAGTAGAAGCGATTATGTCTTTAACAAGTTCTGGAAATTGTTAGATCAGGAGAATCACAGGAATACATTAATTTGTATCGAAATTTCTACATGAAGGAGCATGGAGAGGCTGCAACAAGGCAGCAAGCTCAACTTATTCCTTATATCTCTTCTTTTATTCCCTTCTTACACATCAAACCAATTAGTTACATGTGACAGAGAAATTGTGGCACTTGCATGATAAGTGGCCAACGAAGCAGTTCTAAATCTCATAGTTTCGAGATCTTTGTATGGACTACATATATGCGTGGATTTGAGCAAAAAATCTAAGGCACTCTATGGCTCCATGGTGATGGGGGTCATCTTTTATTCTTCATATTTTTATGTATTGAATATGTGGGAATGATGTCCATGTCAGCATCATGGATTCCTCATGAGCATGAGAACTTGTGAAGCTTGTAAACATTCCCGATCACATTCCGATCTGTTGTTGTTGTCACCGAAAAGGGACTTTGGACTTACAATTTGTAAAGGAGAGACATCATTATAGTGAGGAGAATAAAGAAGTCGGGCTTTGGAGCATGACCCAGAGACGTAGCCCACATCGGGTGAAATTTGTTATCAAGGGAAGTGTCATACCCTTTATGTGTATTATGTTCTTATGTTGCTTTTCCATGAAATTTCCGCACATAGAATATTAAATGAAAGGATGAAATATAACACATAAAGAAAAATAAAGAGGTTTTATTCACTTTGGATTCAATCTTATAAGACTTCAACTTTACCTTTAATTTCAAATGGCTCAAGTAAAACTATCTATAGCTGGCCCTTTAAAGGATTGACAGGATCAAATCAATTATTGGAAACTAATCACCCCCGGGTTTAGATCATTTTGGTATCAGAGCAGGCTTGATATCGATTGCAAGTGTTGAATCTGAGGATGGAAAGGTCACCACAACAGTTGTGGTTCAATGAGCTTCAAGAGCTCAACCAAATGCTTCAAGTAGAGAATGTTGGATTGAAGACAATGTTTCATGTTGCAGAAGAAGAAAACCAAAGGTTGCAAGAGTAGTTGTAAGCCATGAAGATGCAAACAGGGGAAGGCTCTACGAATGAAACGATGATAAGACCATTGTGTGACCATGGAAACTTCACCAATTATGGGTGCGAGCATGATGGTGCAAATGCATGCACACTTTTTCAAGCAAATGAATATGAACTACATGCATCCAAAAACCAAGGAGGATTCCTAGAAGCATCTTCCACTGATCCTTCTCACCAGGAACAATTGGACAAATCTCAAGAAGCAAACCAAGAGTCCCAGTTTGAGATGGAGGTAAATAAACCATGTATATTTCCTTTCTTGATTAATGTTGATGACTCTTTTGAAATCCTTGAACAACATGCTTCTTTCATCGGCTTAAAGTTGATGAGAAAAATGGAATAAGAAGGAGGAGGCCTTGGAGCCAATGGCCAAGGTATTGTGGATACCATCGAAGAAGTGGTTTGGCATTGATATGTCGGGATAGGATATGTCCCAAAGGATGTTGGAGAAATATCCAAAACCATTCAGGAAGGAGACACCAGGATAGTTGTTGAGACTCTAGAAGTCAAGAGTTCATCAGGAGATGAAATTGATTCAATGCAGGCCGACAGCACAACTTCTTATGATCGAGGATTTGATACATCTCTAGGGAGAGATGAGCATCAAAATGACAGAGTTGAGACCAACTCTTCTTGCCAGTATGACTCCAAAGGAAACTCACCAAGGTATAAGAAATCTCGAAAATCTAAAATTCTATTTGATTATAAGCATGTTAATAATATAAAACAGAGCTTGTGGCATCAAATACAATGCACTTTTTGTGGATTGAATAACCACACAGTATCCTAGTGTTGGAAGAGAAATCCTTGTGCAGGAAGGTTATGGAAACCAAGAGAAGGAAGAGGATGGAAAATTGCTTTCCACACATGGAAAAGAGCAGGGGGAATGCACCTTTAAAGGAGAAAGGCTATTGCAGCCATTGTAGCAGAGATGGGCATCATGAGGCCACTTGTTGAGCCTTACATCCAGATCTATGCCAAAAGAGGAATGAGAAGACCATGCATACACCTCCGAGGTAGATAACCAGTCAGGCAGTGTTGCAGGGAAATCCGCCACCAGGAGGAAACCAACTACCAGAGAAAGGACAAATCGATAAAGAGGACATGTTCAAAATAATGGCTGAATGAATGGGGAAAATACTTGAGTTAGTCAAGAGTGTCCATATTTGTAAATCACATGTTGTGATTCAGACCCCATAGAAGGGTATTATGTAAAAGTGATAATTGTTAATATCACTCATTTTCTGCCACATGTCGATATTGTTAGGCCTTGTGAGGTAGTTTGGGTATGGGTTTCTTATTGTAAATCCAATGGACATGAAACTTATAATGTAAATACTTTTGGGGACCAAAATTCATTTTAGTTGGGACACGTGATCCGGATGGATCTAGGGAGCATCATGGAAGTTTTAGAAGTGTCCCAAGAGGCTCAGAATGGATTCAGT
>SNQJ01S0009531.1:49693-63076 GCA_010110895.2 Picea sitchensis
TTCTATTCTTATGTCGAATAAAAGAATAACAATCCCAATACATGATTTGTCAAATATGAAAGGAAGAAATTTGATATAACAGAGTACAGTTCGTATGAAAAAATTTATATGCATATTTATTACCATCAATAGATGAAGGATCAAAATTTTACAGTTTTGAGTTCCTTGAATACCAAGAATCCCTATCTAGTCAAAGAAAAATCTTACAAAACTACATAATGCTATCTGTGAATACTCGCAAGGAATGGTGGATGAAAATGGAACCTGAATACCTTTTGTGGACAGGTCGTGCACTTCGGCAAGTGCATTAGGTGTCCTCCCAAACCTGTAACAAACATATAAATTATTTAGTAACTTACAAATGTACGAAATTATTAAATATGCATCAATAAAGGATCAAATTTACTTAATTTGGGTTTCGTTGCTGATATGGAGCATCCTCGCTGACTTGCAAATCCATCAGTCCAAGGACAAGAAGGGGAGTGGGTGTGATATTCACCTGATGGGTTCCTTCGCAAGACAAAAATGGACCCATCATTAGTCTATATACTTGTGAAATTATTATTATTCGCACAAACAATGAAATGTAAGAAAATCCTTGGTTGAGTATAGAAATATTGATACCCTATAGGTTACAATATTGACAAAGTAAAAAGGATACCACTTTATACGATAATAGAGTTATAATAACCAACAAATATTACTTTGGAGAATAGTAATTAATCTCATTATAGAGGGTCGAAGCTACTATGGAAATGATTATTTTAAACAGATCCACCTTATGCATAGACAAGGGTAATATTTAAACAAATCTACCCTATGCATAAACAAGAGTAATACGCACAACAAAGGAAATATTAAGTACAAAATATAGACATATATCTACTACTGGAAAATTGATGAGTCATACAAATTATATAATTAAAGAACCTTGAATCAAAAACTACCATAGCAATGCTTGGGAGGTGATCTGGGTATGTGAAAAAATGTGTAAGGGACAAGTCTCTATTAAAAAGAAAATGAAAATATAAGTACTGATTTAAATACAAAAGAAAATCCCGTAGGTTCCAAACATGGTTATCGCATGCAAAATTGTCTCTAAATTGTAAACGAGTTAAATTATTACAGTCGAACCAATATTGAAAGGGGTAAGATGAAAATAGCCATGGGTACCCACAAAGGCTAAGTAATTTTCCTTCTCTATAAGGACTTACCTTAACCATGACTTCCATGCAATAAACGTTGTTTCAATGAATAAGTATCTTCAACCTTGCCATTTGAATTTATAAAGTGAAAGCATGAATTTTATACACAGTATAAGTAACGAAGTCCAAGACATATTCACTAAGATTTGAAACTCTAAACGATCATGTATGGGATGTCTTAAATACTATTATCATCGGCTTGCACCCAGGTCTCGAGGGTTTGGGTGCCCCCTTTACACAGTAACCTTGGAAAAAAGATGCAAGTCTTTTACCCAGTGTAATCGAAACAACCGTGAGACTAAAGATTTCATAAAGATACCAAAGAGCAGTGGTATTATAAAAGAAATATACACACTGACTAATTTTCCATAGCGATTTACACAATAGAATGGAAAAAGGGTAAAACCCATGAAGAAATGACTCACAGAGATCATTTCCACAGATATTTACACGATTGCAATAGACAAAGGGTAAAACCCACAAAGAAATAATACATAGAGATTATTTCCATAGAGAATCACACAACGCTTAGTCAAAGGAAAAACCCACAAAGAAATGAATACATAGAGATTGTTTCCACATAGGAGTACACGATACTCAAACAGAGGATAAAACCAGCAAGAGTACTTATATTCAGAGACTATTCTTACAGGAGAATGCGCGATGCATAGACAAAAGAGGGAACCCACATAAGGTTCGCCATATTTACATACGAAAAACGAAAACTATTGTTAAAATAATATTCATTGTATAAATAGAGAATCTCACACACATAGAGTACAATGTATTTAAACTACATAGATTTTCTTTCCACAGAGAGCATATATTTACAACAGACAACGAAATTCTTTTCAAAGATTTTTTATACAGGAGTCTAGTTTTCGTAAGGAATGATTCTCCTGAGCATAAACGCAGGAGAAAAACACTTCAATATATAAGTTTACATATAAAAATTTGATAACGGGATATTAGGGTACTTATTGTGTAGAGCCGAACATTATCCCCAAGGTCGAGTACTTCACAGAGACAAATCCCATCTCCAGGGTGGAATACCTTCACAGGGTCGAGTGGTAACACCAGTTGCAAAGTGTAAATAGGAAAATACTAAGTGGAATATATTCATGGGAAGAGTTACAAAGGGATTAATGGAATATTGAATCCCTAGAGGGTGGGGAGGAGTGTCAGGTACACTACCCCACTCCCGGCCATGTGAATCATCCAAAGTGTCAATCCCACTATGGGAAGTTCACTATAGCGAGAGGCCTTGAAGATAATAGGGTTGGTCAGTTCGCCATTAATGAGAAGGAACAATTTAAACTCCATAATTAAAACTCATCCTCAGTCTAGACCATCCTGGCGCCCACGCAAGCCCGTTATCAAATTAATTTAATTACTGGAGCAAACATGTAACCAAGAGGCCGGGATGGTTAATTACGCACTGGTAACTTCTTAATTGAGTTCCACTACATATTGTATGATACCCTTGAATATACTTTGGAGGGTTCTAAGTATGGTAGTTAAACATCGTTTGGTGATTTCTTCACCCTAGCGTGTGTTCTATAATCCTATGGTGGTTACGTCGCCTAAGTCTACTATGGACATAAACTCATAGTCAATTTTCTTACTTAAATACCTTACATAATTAAATCCAAATTTCATATCATAGGTTAAACAATTGATATGGTCAGCATGGGTATGAAGTAATCTGGTTATATGTGTAACATACTTTATAATAGGGACTTGTTAGTCCTAGTTAACCTTTAAAAATGTGATCATATGAAACAAATTCAAGTACATTACTAGGTTATCCTATATTAGGAATGAATCTAATGAAAGTTCCATGACTCTATAACAACTGTAAGTTTAATTGGACATTAAAATTCACAGTGATCAGAATTTTTTTAAAGAGATATTCTTGTGTCATGAAGGTAAATCGAATTATAAATGTTATTTCCTTATCAATAAAAACAAATTTATTTAGTGAAATTTGGGGTACATTACAAGAAAGGTATTACCTAATCTTGATCTATGGTTCTCTTGATTTCAACGTGTCGTGCATCATTTTTTTTCTTCTTTACACCTTTAGAACACCTGAAGTTTTACCTGCTGAAGTGGTGGTAAAATAATGTTGGCTACTTATTTTTTTTTGATAGATTCCCCTTATGCTATCCTTCCACTTGCTTAATCCAATAGACATGTCTTAATCAAGTGTTGAGATGGACGATCCTTATTTATTCTAGAGCTTCAACATTCTGGGACTTTGGGATATTCCACTCACTTAATCCAACAACTATGACTTAATCAACTGTTGATATGGAAGGTCCTTATTTATTCCGGAGCTTTGGCACTTTGGAACTCGAGGATATTACCACTTTAAAGTCATTCAACTCCCCATAGTTATACCTATCAAAGTGATTACACCATCTTTCCACTGCTTGATCTAATGGTTGAGAAAAGTTCTGAAGGGATCTTATATCAATGATCTGCGTGACTTCATTACTCTGGGAATCTAGAATATTATGACCTACCCTATTATTCCACTATACTCAATCGAAAGGTTTAGAATTCTCATGAATTTCCTCCTTGATCCAACAATTGTATTTATTTCAGAGCTACAACACTCTGAGATATTATAACTCTAAAGTCATTCAACTCCCCAGAGTTGTACCATTCGAAGTACTTATGCCATGATTCCACTGCTTAATCTAATGGTTGATAAAATTTATGAAGGTATCTGAGATCAACTATCTACATGACTTCGTTACTGCGAGACTCTTGAATATTGTGAATTACCCTATTCTTTCACTATACCTTATCGGAAGGTCGAGAATTATCCCAAATTTCCTCCTTGATGCAACAGTTATCTGGATTTTGGGGCTTGGAAACTCTGGGATATTATAACTCTAAATTGATTCAACTCCTCGGATTTATACCTGCCAAATTACTTACGACATCCTTCCACTGCTTGATATAACGATTGATAAATGTTTTGAAGAGTTCTTAGATAGATGATCTACGTGACTTAGTTACTCTGGGACTCTGAAATATTGTGACTTACCCTGTTCTTCCACTATACTCGATCAAAAGGTCGAGAATTCTTATGAACTTCCTCCTTGGTCCAATGATTGTTAGGATTTTGGGGCTTCAACACTATAGGATATTGATTTTTACTCTTATATAAAAAAAAAAAATTTCGATGAACATTTTGATATCAGAAATTTAATTTATTTTTTTCCTCTCAGAACCTATTCATAGGTATATCTTCATTTGTTTCTAGTTTTTTGTATTTTATTGTTTTTATTCAATAAAAGGAATGGAAGTATATATATATATATCCTTCACATATATCGATGCCCCATCAACAAGATATCGCATAAGTATAAGTTTACACATAACGTCCTACCATATTTCAGTTTACCAATATAGGTGATTCATGAGTAAACATTTATGTAAGTTAATATCAGAAAGGGAATTTGTAAAGGATTTTTCATGTCATTGTTTAAATTATGTAACCTTACACATTTTTTTCTCCATTTTTCTATCTTGTCTATTTATATTCATTCTACTGTAAATAATTAGTTAGGGGCTAAATTTTTCTCATGGGATAATTTTCCATGGCTTTTATCAAAAACATATTCTCCATTCTAAAAATGATTATCCAAAATTCTATAGGACAAAATTATTTTACCTTTAAAATCATCAAAATTTTATACAAACTATATAAAATCCTTAGAAATTTGAATATTTTAAAAAAAATATCTTCAAACATTTATAGTTGGCATTTAAAGGATTAGTAATAATCGCTAAGGTTTCTACATTTTAAAATAAATTTTAATCCTCAAAATCATCCCTGCTAAAGAATCAACCATATATTCCTTTCCCTTCTAATGCATAATTTCTCCTATATATCCCATGGTTGTTTAAAGTACTTAAGAACTATATTACTATTACAAACAACTATCTAAAGTTTAAATTTCATATAATTATTCCCTCTCTCATGATCCATAAAATGCATAACTCCATACTTTGTGTAATGAAGTAGATCCATTTTACTCCTGTAGAATGCATGTGTCTATATAAATATGATTCTGTAGCTAAAACACAAATCAACTATTCAAAATAAGTAAGAAAAGGTCAATATAATAAATATGTGTAACAGTCAAGATGGAAACAAATGGAACATCCATGTTCCACCCAACCGTAGATATAGAATGCCCAAAATTACTTGTCATGATCAACCCCTAGTCTGACCATGACTCCATAAGGGAAAACTGCAATATTCTAAATGTAATATAATATGCAGAACATAAATATTTAGCAAGCAATGGAAGAACAACAATGATGTATCTAGAAAAATACCAGAATAATACCATAATAACACCAGAAAGAACACCTTTATTAATGATATCAATGTTGACTTGCCTCTTCAAGGGGGAAACCTCTAGCAGAGAGAATATCTATTACAACAATATCCAAGACAAAAATATCCAATGCCTCCTACACTTATTTATAATAATTTTATTTTCTAAGGATTCTTCTCGAGGAAGATCTTTCTAAAAGTGGAAGCTTCTATTAGGTCTTCTTACATTGAATTATTTTTCTTTATTTATTAGTCCTTCTTAACTAATGTCAACCTTTATTACATAGAAAACATATCCTACTAACTAATGACACATGGAGAGGGGTTAGGATTGGATCCTAACATGCCCTCCCCATTAAAAAGTATCATTTTCCTCAAGGTTGTAGGTGCGGAAAATGTTGGAGTATAGCCAATGGTTCCTAGGTTGTATCCTCTAACGTTGTTTCCTTCCACTGGATCAATGCTTCTTTGATATTTAAACCATGCAGCTAACATTCACGCTGATTGAGGATTGCGTCTAGTTGGAGCCAAAGATATCCCTCATCATCTAATTCTAGAAGGATGTTTTGGACCCTACAATTTTGTCCCACCACTTTCTTTAGATAGAAAACATGGAACACCATATGGATTTTGGAAATAGCAAGAAGGGACAATTTTGAGGCCACTGAAATAATATGCTTTATGATTTTCTAGGGCCCATAAAACTTGGGTTCCAACTTGTGATGTCCCTAGTATTTCAGAGATATTTTCTTGAAAGTTTGGAGCCTAAGAAACACCTGATCTCCTTCCTGAAAAATCCTTTATGAACAATGTTGTTCCACGTGTTTCCTCGTGTGACTTTGGGCCACTTGGAGGTTATCCTTTAGAGATGAAAGGGTGGTTGTGCGACCCTACAACATTGTATCAATATATTAGACTTTTGATGTGCCTAGAATATAGGTAGTGACTGTATGTGGGCATTGGTCGTACACTGCTTCATATGGGGTCATTTTACTGGTTGGTTGATAGGACGTAATATACCACCATTCTGCCAAGGGGAGACATTGTACCCACTGGTTTTTTTTGTCCAAAGAAAAACACCTTAAGTAGATTTAAAAAAGACATTTGACCACTTCCATTTGGCAGTAATACTGGGGATGATAGGTTATTCTCATGTTGAGTTGGGCTCCATGTAATTTAAAAAACTCTTTCGAAAATGGGCTTATGAAAGTGTGTTCACGATCTAATACAATAGAGGTGGGAATGCCATGTAACTTGAAAATATGATCAAGGAAAACTTGTGTGACTAGTGTTGTTGTGAAAGGGTGGGGTAGGGAACAAAAATGAGCATACTTAGAGAGGCGATCAACCACCACCATGATGACACATGTGTTCCCATATTTATGAATGCCAACTATAAAATATATGGATATTTTTGTCCATATAGAAGATAGAATGGGTAGGGATTGTAGGGTGCCTGGAGACTTGATAGTTTCACCTTTATTACATTGTAAAACCTCACATTTTGTGACCAAGTGAAGGATATCCTTCTCCATGCCTTCCTAGAAAAAATAATGACAAGAACAAGCATATGTATTTTGGAAGCCTAAGTGAACCGAAATAGCTCACAAGTGAAACTAATTTTAAAGCCACGAATTGAGGGCTGAAGAGGGTGAGAGAACTAGGTGATCCTTATATCTAAGAATATGGTCCTACCAAGTGTAGTTGATGAGAGGATTAAGGTCCTCCTGAAGGAATTGAATTAAATTGGAGAGATTTAGGTGTGTTAGCCACTCTTGGAATACTTCTTCAATCCAATCAAGGAACGATAAGGATAAGGAAAAGAGGGAGTCGTCTTCCTCATGTTGGTGTGATAATGCATCGGCTACTATATTATCTTTTCCTTTGTTATATATAAGTTTATAATCATACCCCAACATTTTGTTTCCACTTATTTTGTTTTAGGGAGGATACTCATTGTTCCAAAAAATATTTCATACTATATTGATTTGTTTTGATTAGAAAACAACATCCCAAGAGATATGGCCACCATGGGTGCACCACATGGAGAATGACCATCATTTCCTTTTCATACATAGATATTCCTAGATTTCATTCACTCAATGCTTGTCTAGTAAAGGCCAAAGGTATACCATCTTGTGTGAGGAGTGCACCTATACTAGGTCCATAAGCATTCATTACACCACAAAGGTTTTGTTGAAATGATGAATTTCTAGGACAAGAGTAGTGCATATGGACCTCTTTAATTCTCTGAAGTATTTTTCAGCAGCATGTGTCAAATGTAATGCATTCTTCTTAAGAAGGTTGGTCAATGGCTTAGAACTTTTTCCATAATGGTGGGCAAATTTCCTCTAATATCCTATGAGACCAAGAAAACCTCTTAGGCTCTTTAAGTTCTTGGGTCATGGATATTTTTGCATGGCTTGTATATTTTTGGGGTCCAGTTTTACCCCTTCTTGACTGACAATGTGTCCCAAGTATTTCACTTCACGGGCTCTAAATGAACATTTTGTCTTTTTGACAAACAATTGGTTTTCCTGCACCAAATGAAATATTTTTTCCACATGAAGAAGATGGATATCCCAAGTGTTCCTGTAAATGAGGATGTCATCAAAGGAAACCAAGAAAACATTTAGAAGGTAAGGTTTCCATAATTTATTCATAAGAATTTGGAAGGTGGATGGGGCATTGCAAAGGCCAAAAGGAATTAACAAGAATTCATAATGTCCTTCATGTGTTATGACAGAAGTATTTGGAATATATTTCTCTTTCATATGAATATGGTGATAGCTTGAGTGAAGGTCTAATTTGGTGAATACATAGGCACCTTCGAGTTCATCCAACGGATCATCAATTAAACGAATGGGAAACTTATTTTTGATGGTTAGTTTATTCAAGGCACAAAAATCAGGGCACATTCACCAAGTACCTTATTTATTTAAGGACATCATGATAGTTGAAGAATATGGGATGGTACTAGGGAGAATTACCCTTGCCTCTAGTAATTCATGTACCATATTTTCAGTTTCATTTTTCTCATAAAATGGATATCTGTAGGGATGTACATTGGGGGGTTTATTTCCTATAAGGAGAGGGATGTTATGATCATTCTCACCTCTGGTGGGAGGTAAGGTTGTGGAAATCTCAAATAACTTGGGGTACTTATCCAAGATGAGTTGCAGTCTAGGAGGAACTATCTGAGAGGCATCTTCAATGACTTAGATGGCATTAAAATGAGAAATAACAACATCATGGCATTTCTTCAATAGTTTTTCCATCCTGTGAGAGTTGATAATTTAAGGTTAGCTCTCTTTAAGACTTCAGAGGGTATAGGAGTGAGCATATTGGGTGAAGATCATATATAATTCTTGATAATCCATTGTGATTGGCCCTATAGTGCGAACCCATTCCACTCCTAATAAAATATCACAACCACCCATGGAAATAGATAACATGTGTGTTTTTAGAGTATAATCACTCATTTGGATTTTTTCATTCTCACAACGGCCCCCACACTTCATAGTACCACCATCATCGATTAGGATTTCAAAATTAGAAATAGGGTGGACAAAACAATGGATCTCATCAACAATCCTGCGATGAATAAAATTATGGGTGCTACCACTATCAATCAACACCACCATCGATCGATGTTTCATTTCGCCCTTGACATTTAATGTCTATGAGGACAAAATACCTGAGATTTCATGAAGCAATATTATGGGTTCCTCCTCATTCCACAGGGCTTACAATTGGAGTTTTAACATGATCACTTGGTGGAGCATCATATGAGTAAGGAGACTCATCTAATGGAATGTCTACATAAGGATATGCAGCAGATGCATCAAGCTAGAATAAATTATGTTCTCTACATTTATTACATGGTGAATACTTTTCGTCACAATAGTAGCAAATTCCATTCTTGCGACGTTCTTCCATTTCAGTTGGAGATAATTTTTGGACCTTTAATTTTTGTGTTGTAGCTAGCTGAACCTCAGGGAGAGGACGGTTGATGTAACATCATGTTACACTAATCAAATTTTATACTGAATTATTATTTGAGGATGCTTGTGAGCAAGTGATCAAGTTATGATCCATTATGATTATGCTTTGATTATGAGTTATATTGTGATGTCATTGTGATTATATGTTAATTTCTATATGTATATATATTGATAGGTATTATTGATGATTTTTTCTGAGTGTGCAGGATACATGACAGGCTGAGGATATCGATGGCATCAACAAAATTTCTTGAACTATGGATTGAGTCAAGGAGTGGACTTGTATTTGGTTGAATTTTTGAGTATTGCTTTACATATATGAGTTATATGATGATTTAAGTATGGAAGTTATGTATATGGATTATTAAAAAAATTCTTGTCAGTGGATGCAAGCTTGGTGATGCCTGTTAATATGACTCACATATGGAGTAAAGGGATCATACACAGAAACCATACAAATGAGGTATATGTGTGGAAGCATCTATGTCATAGCCTACTAGCACTCCCTCCATGACTTAAACTATAGGTTAACGATTACCTATTTTGATAGGTCCACAATACTGTGAGGGAAGACTGATTCCATTGCACATGAAGAATTCTAAGTGGTGCGTAATAAGGAAAAATCCTTATTCCTTTGAAAATACCTTAGTCTTATTGAACACACCTACCACACTTAGAGGGGGGGGGTGAATGAGTGTGGGAATCTTTTCCCAAAACTTCTCTCTTACCCAAAAACTCCTTAGTTAACATTCAACATTTGCTCATTACTCATTGTTGTCATTTATAATCATTTAGATGTGAATACATATCAGAAACATATATCAGCAACATATCATCAACAAATCATCTCCACAAGGAACACAAAGAACACAAGATGTATGTACAATTTTTCTTTTTACTATCGACTTCAATCCGGGGGTTTTTCAGCAACAACTGAATAGAGTACAACTATACAAGAGAACCAGCTCTATATGCACTAATCATCTTACATTCTCGGCACCAACTGATATGAGGCAACAATCCTCAACAGATATCAATATGTCAACATAAACAAGTGCATCAACCATGCACCAACCTGTACCAAACAACCTGTAATCAACCTGTACCATAAACAAGTGCATCCAACCATGTACCAAGTATATAACAATCATGTGTCAAATCCTCATCAATATGTACCAACATCATCAACTATACACCTCATGTATGTGCCAACTCATCAACTACATGTCTCAACCATGACTAGTTTTGGATTAGTCAACAACCCCAACTTGAAATAATCATAACTTTGTACCTTTAATGAATAAATATCTGAAACTGATATATAATGTTCTTCAGTGTTTTTTATACAATTCCTCTAGGTGGAACTACTTGGAACCTCTCAAAAAAGGCGTTATAGAAAAAATGGCATACCTTGCGGAATTTTGGCTTATTCTAAAGAGCGACATTGTAGAGTGTGGCCCGCACACAATATTCATTGAATTGATCTGAAAATATTACACAACATACTAAATCTTGTACCCTAACCAACACATTTGGTCTCACAAATTTGGATCTTTTATGAAGACGTTATGACATTTTTACCCGAAACACATGTTTTTGACTAGTTTCAGGACTAGCCACAAACCCTATTTTCCACATAGTGTAAATCCCAAAATACAATGACCCACGAGATTAATTTTTTAATATAGATACTTGGCTTTGTTTTCTCAATGGAATGCAAATTTCATGGTCTGAATCATTATAGAAAAAATTTATAGCAAAAATGGTGAGATGACCTGTAAATAACATACCTTAGAAAGCATCATCAAAAGAATTTATCCTCCCTTCAATTTCGGCCATGTTTTCTTCACCTTCCTTCTGAAATTCGGCTTAGGTATCCTTGGTTACCTCAGTCACCTATAGATATTCAATATTCTCAAGTGTTCCACACCAAAAATGCTCAAGAAGCTCTCACAAGAATCTCTCCATCAATACTCCAAAAGATATTCTGACAAGAAGCTCTCCATTGATCCACAAAAAGGATGATCTACAAGAGACCATTGTTATCTTATTTATACTTTCATCCTCTAGGTCACTTAACCCATTTTTAGGTCACTTAACCCATTTCTAGGTCACTTAACCTATTTTTCTTATTTTAGGGTTAACCACTTTCCATAAATAGAAATTTCTACAATATTTTATCATTTAAATATTTCTTCTTGATTTTCTCATCTTACTTTATCATTTCTTGATTTTTTTTACTTCTATTTATTATTTAAATAATCCACCTTAACTTTGTCACCTTACTTTATTATTAATTAATGATTTCTTCTTTTAGGTCACTTAACCTATTTTCCTTATTTTTAGGGTTAACCACTTTCCATAAATATAAGGTTCTCCAATACTTTATCATTTAAATATTCCTTCTTGATTTTGTCACCTGAATTTATCATTTCTTGATTTTGTCACTTCTCTTTATTATTTAAATAATCCACCTTGACTTTGTCACTTTACTTTATCATTTAAATAATGATTTCTTCTTTTAGGTCACTTTGACTTCTTTGACCTTGGGGCCTTCAAGCCTTCATGTGGGTGTCTTTCATCTTCATAAGGCCATAACTCTAAAACCATGAGGAGTTATGTGACATTCCACATACCACTGAAAAATGGCATGACAAGCACTATCCATCTAGGATATTTTCACCAACAATTTCCTTGATCTTCATATCATTATTCCACATACAAGCATGGCTCCTCCAACCATTCTTCTAGGATAAATCAATCCATAAAGCATCTTCCCTTGAGGTATTTCACTATAAGGGGACCACTTTGGACTTCATCCATTTGTGCACCTTATCAATCATGATAATAAAATAATGAGTGCACGGGTCCTCCAACCATTCTTCTAGGATAACTCAATCTGCAAAGAGTCTTCCTATGAGGGCTTTCACCATAAGGGGACCACTTTGGAGTTCATCCATTTGTGCACCTTATAAATGATGATAAGAAAATAATGAGTCATCTATACATTTTTCCAACAATGCATCATATACCAATGAAACCATAACGATCCATCTTCATCATATATCAATGACAACTCATTGATCCATCTTCATCGTATCGATGACAACTCATTGATCCATATTCATATATACATTCTCATCAAGGAAAATACATATTATATTACATAAATAATCAATCAATCAATCATTTGACATCAATAAATCACTTGACATCAATCAATGACATCAATCAATCAAACCATTGGCATCAATGACAACATGATCCAACAATCTCCCCCTTTGGCATTGATGCCAATACCAACATTGATGTCAACACCAATTACCAATTATTGATGTCAACATGTAGATAAGGAATGATCTACATCAATAGTCAATGTGATTATCTCTCCCCATCAATAAACATCAATCACATCAATGCGATTAACTCTCCCCCTCTGACATCAATGAAAAAGGGCCATTCTCATCTTGGGGTTGCTCCCCTTGCTTGAAATCTCCTTGGGGCTTCTCCCCCTATCTAAATGCCTTTGATATTCCTCTTAATAATATATCCCCTTTTGAACAAGGGATATCACTCTGAAGTAATATTTAAGATACATCGAACATACTCCCCCTGTGACCATTGCTCCCCCTGAAATTATGTTCCTGTGCTCTTTCTTCAAGTATAGGGATCTTTTCTAGGTATGCATCTGATAAATATCTCCTCCTATAATCATGGGAAGAAGAATGACTCCCCCTATGGGTATGTCTCCCCTATCTTTTTTGCAAGATGAACATTGTGCTACCATATAACGATCCTTGGACCTGTTCATGCA
>SNQJ01S0009531.1:63086-87946 GCA_010110895.2 Picea sitchensis
TTGCCAACATCATCACATGATTCTTTTGCTTTAAAATCATCACATATACAATCAAGAGTTATAGATTCTTACCTTTGATAATCTTGACGGAGTGGTCTTCAACATCTTCTTTATTTTTTTGATATGTCTCCTTTAGAATTAGCCATAGATCCTTGGTGGAAGTGAATTGTCCCATGCTCTCTTTGATAGGGCTTGAAAGTCCACTAAGAATGGTCTTGAGAGCCAATGCATCATTCTTCTTTCCTTCCCTTTGAGCTGCAAACTTTGACTTGTTCTGCAATGGAACTGATCCACCAATGGCTTCCTTCCAAACAATTGCTCCCATTGTCTTCAAATACACTCTCATCTATATCCTCCAAGTATAATAGTTTTCCTCATCAAGGATTGGTATTTCATCATCCATTTGTGTGTATATGGATCTCCTTCAAGCTTGTTAAGGATTGTTTTGAAGGCCCGCTCTAATACCAATTGTTGGACACACCTACCACACTTAGAGGGGGGGTGAATGAGTGTGGGGATATTTTTCCCAAAACTTCCCTCTTACACAAAAACTCCTTAGTTAACATTCAACATTTTCTCATTACTCATTGTTGTCATTTATAATCAGTTATATGTGAATAAATATCAGCAACATATATCAACAACATATCATCAACAAATCATCTCCATAAGGAACACAAAGAACACAAGATGTATGTACAATTTTTCTTTTTATTATGGACTTCAATCCGAGGGTTTTTCAGCAACAACTGAATAGAGTACAACTCTACAAGAGAATCAGATATATATGAAAGATTCAGCTTACATTTTTATCACCAACTGAGATGAGGCAACAATCCTCATTAGATATTAATCTGTCAACATAAACAAGTTCATTAGCCATGCACCAACCTGTGAGAGACAACCTGTAATCAACCTGTACCATAAACAAGTGCATCCAACCATGTACCAAGTATATACCAATCATGTTTCAAATACTAATCAATAATTACTCATCAATATGTACCAACATCATCAACTATACACCTCATGTATGTGCCAACTCATCATCTACTTATCTCAACCATGACTAGTTTTGGATTAGTCAACAACCCCAGCTTGAAATAATCATAACTTTGTACCTGTAATGAATAAAGATATGAAAATGATACATAATGTTCTTCAGTGTGTTTTGTACAATTATTCCAGGTGGCACTACTTGGAACCTCTCAGAAAAGGCGTTATAGAAAAAATGGCATACCTTGTTGAATTTTGGATTATTCTAGAGAGAGACCTTGTAGAGCGTGGACTGCACAAATTATTCATTGAATTGATATGAAACTATTACAAAACATACTACAGCTTGTACCCTAACCAACACATTTGGTCTCATGGAATTTGGATTTGTTATGAAGAAGTTATGACATTTTTACCCGAAACACCTATTTTTGACTAGTTTCAGGACTAGCCACAAACCCTATTTTCCACGGAGTGTAACTCCCAAAATACAACGATCCACAAGATGAATTTTTTACCACATATACTTGGCTATGTTTTCTCAATGGCATAGAAATTTCATGTTCTGAATCATTATATAAAAAACGTTATAGCAAAAAAGGTGAGATGACCTGTAAATAACATACCTTAGAAAGTATCATCAAAAGAATTTATCCTCCCTTCAATTCCGGCCCTATTTTCTTCACCTTCCTTCTGAAATTTGACTTAGATATCCTTGGTTACCTCAGTCACCTATAGATCTTCAATATTCTCAAGTGTTCCACACCAAAAATGTTCAAGAAGCTCTCCATCAATACTCCAAAAGATATTCTCACAAGAAATTCTCCATTGATCCACAAAAAGGATGATCTACAAGAGACCATTGTTATCTTATTTATACTTTCATCCTCTAGGTCACTTAACCCATTTCTAGGTCACTTAACCGATTTTCCTTATTTTAGGGTTAACCACTTTCCATAAATAGAAATTTCTGCAATATTTTATCATTTAAATATTCCTTCTCGATTTTCTCATCTTACTTGATCATTTCTTGATTTTTTTTACTTCTCTTTATTATTTAAATAATTCACCTTGACTTTGTCACCTTTCCTTATCATTTAAATAATGATTTCTTTTTTTAGGTCACTTAACCCATTTCTAGGTCACTTAACCTATTTTCCTTATTTTTAAGGTTAACCACTTTCCATAAATAGAAGGTTCTCCAATACTTTATCATTTAAATATTACTTCTTGATTTTCTAACCTTACTTTATCATTTCTTGATTTTGTCAGTTCTCTTTATTATTTAAATAATCCACCTTGACTTTGTCATTTTACTTTATCATTTAAATAATGATTTCTTCTTTTAGGTCAATTTGACTTCTTTGACCTTGGGGGCTTCAAACCTTCATGTGGTGGTCCTTCATCTTCGTAAGGCCATAACTCTCAAGCCATGAAGAGTTATGTGACATTCCACATACCACTGAAAATGGCATGACAAACACTATCCATCTAGGATAGTTTCACCAACAATTTCCTTGATCTTCATCATCTGACCCTCCCACAGCTGGGCATGGGTCCTCCAACCATTCTTCGGATAACTCAATCCCTAAGGATTTCCTTGATCTTCATCTCATTACTCCACATACAAGCATGGGTCCTCCAACCATTCTTCTAGGATAACTCAATCCCTAAAGAATCTTCCCATTAGGTCTTTCACCATAAGGGGACCACTTTGGAGTTCATCCATTTGTACACCTTATCAATCATGATAAGAAAATAATGAGAGCAAGGGTCCTCCAACCATTATTCTAGAATAACTCAATCTACAAAATGTCTTCCCGTGAGGGATTTCACCATAAGGGGACCACTTTGGAGTTCATCCATTTGTGAACCTTATCAATCATGATAAAACAATAATGAATCATCTATACATTTTTCCAACAATGCATCATATACCAATGAAACCACAATGATCCATCTTCATTATGTATCAATGACAACTGATTGATCCATATTCATCATATCAATGACAACTCATTGATCCATCTTCATCTATGCATTCTCATCAAGGAAAATACATATTATATTACATCAATCATTAATCAAACAATCCTTTGACATCAATCAATCACTTGACATCAATCAATCAAACCATTGACATCAATGACAACATGATCCAACAAGTCTCTCACAAGTTTGACCGAGTGGATTGTTGACTCCAAGTGTCTCACAAACTTCCAAACTAGTGAAAAGGCAAGTGGCACTCTTGGAGCTCAGACATGCGTCTTGAAGAGCATGTCATGTAATCAAATTCTGAGTCAATAAATCTAGAAGGCCTAGGAGTAAAATAAAAATACTTAGACTTTGAGAAAAAAGAATACATTTCATCATTAATTTATAAACAATAAAATAACAAAGAGTCTAAGTATATTAGGTTTGACTAAATTTAAAATATCAAAAAGGAAAAAGGTAATTAGACTAGTAAACTAAATAAAAGAATAAATAAGGGTGAATTGGATAGATGCTCTTGTGTGCATGAAAATAATAAAAGAGATTTTTAAATAAAAATAAATTAAAACATGAGAGAATAGGTGGTTGACATAGAATAGCATCTTGAGTCAATCAACCACTATTTATAACAAAGAGCAGACTTCTAATCCAACTCAAACTAAAATATAATTTGGGGACACAAAATAAATTAAGAATTGAGCAACTAAGGGACAACTAAGAGAAAAAGTAACAACAAATTGGGGAATGAAAGGAAAATTGTCTATTTAATTAAAATAAAAGGGAATTAACATGTGCAACTTGGGGAGAGTGTGACAAGTGTACTGGATGAATGATCCTTGATTAAATTATAAAAACTTTAATTAATTTTGCATGAAAGGACAAGTGTCATTGTTAATTTTATTATAAAAGGAATGGAGAGAAGGAGAGAAGGGATCACATTTTGGGAAGTACATTTATGCTGTTAAAATTGTTTCTGGACTAGTTTACTTGTGGAGAGTTGAGATTAAAAAATTGTGCAACAAGTGGAAGCCTCTCCTTTCAAGGATAAGTTTATGCTATTTTGTTATTGGTTATCTTTGTGTGGCCCCTTTGCAGCTTGGGGGAAGAAGAGTATCCCTATCATTGGATGGGAAGTATCGGTGAAATCCTTTGATTAGTAGGCAGGAGCAAGAAGTACACACATGAGATTTCAAATTTGAAGACTTCTCCAATTAATAATAGACTAACTTGGTTACGGTATTTAAGATTTGCATACTCTATTGTTCAAAATTTATATAAATGGTTATGCAATCTTAATTTTTCATTAAATAGATTATATGTTTATGCTCTTATGGTTGATAATACAAATGTTTCAGTGCAAAGATTTAATAGATCAATTGTTCGATGCATAATTTTGTAGTTAAAATTTTTATTTAATTTAATAGAGTGCAGGCAATGTTATGGAGATCTTCTGAACCTTGATATTATTGATTTAAATAAAAAAAAATCTGTTGCTTTAAAATGAGGGCATTAGCTTTCATAGTATTTGTTCTTCTCAACAATATTGAACGATTTCCTTGTGATGAATGTAGGATTGAAAACTTCAATTGTAAAAATTTTGTTCTGCGTAGATATTATTATTGATTACTTCTATTAAGAATATATATACGACTACATAACTACAGTCCTCTATAATAACAGAGTTACACTAAGCGGATTCATGTTTGCAATGACGTGATCATTCAAATGGATAAACTATATATACTTGTAGCTTAACTGGAAGAAGTATTTCTATACGTAAACTATGTCGAATGTATAAGAGTTTTTCTAAATCTATTTTATTACTCTATTGATTCCATTTTTTTCCTGAGTAGTTACTTCATTGACCTTGTGGAGGACTTTAAATTAGAATCCACTTGATCGTTGAGTATTGCTTGAACTCATTGTCCTTACGGTTTTGTTTATGGATATTTGTTACGTTTTACATCATATAGGAAGTAAGATTAATTGGAAAAAAATATTATTTCGTAATTATATTAAGGTTTAGATTTATTATAGATAGTCCATAATCTATCGTAATTTAAATTGGCATATTCATTTTTTGTGAATATGGTTCCAAAATTGAATGGGTGATTAAGTCACTTAATTGTGTATTGAAATTAATATAAGAATCATTACTTGTCATTTCTGAATGATATAGGTCTTGCATTAATTTTTGGTTTAGACTTTAGTGAGAAATTTATTGGATTTGCAATAGACATTATTAGTTCTTGACATAATAAACTTGTTTTTTTCATAAAGTAGAAGGAATATTCTAAGATAAGTCGTTGTTGATTAGTTTGGATGTTAGACTAGATTGGGTGTTGGGATATAGATACCTTCATGTTCCTTCAGAATGGTTGCGAGTCCCGAGACCTTAACTGGTCAAAATAAATCAGATGAATTGGACTATGAGTGATGATTATATGTCGTGAAGGTCCTACCCTTGCAGGGTAGGATTGGCTGGATAGACATATTACTCTTGCTATATTTGCGTGATATGATGTTAATGATTCCACATGTTATACCTATCAAATGCTTTTGATAATTGTACCATGACCTTGTTCTGAAGTTGATATTAATTAAGATTAGATCATGTACCTATTGTTATCATTGAATGTGACATGTTATACCTATCAAATGCTTTTGATAATTGTACCATGACCTTGTTGTGAAGTTGATATTAATTAAGATTAGATCATGTACCTATTGTTATCATTGAATGTGAATGTTTTCTTTATCTAATTGTCACACTGGATAATGAGTAACTTGTTAGTATATAAAAAATAAATAAAAAATACTACCTACTTGTAGTATTCGCTTACATTTATGTTTTTCATGGAGGTTCCTTGCATATGGTATCAAGGGTTCCACTCTGCGACACTGGAAATATGTAACACTAATAAAATTTGAATTTCTGCATGACAGGTATCATGGTTAGAGGACACATGAGAATTAGATGTCGTGGTGCAGGAGGAAGAGTGTCACATACCCACTATGGCATAATAATTTTTTCGCTCTTCCTCAAGGGATAGAATCCCCGAATTCCTATGGGGGCCTAGCACAGGCTAGCTCTTCCTTTATCCACCTCCATGTGATCATTGGTTATGACCACAAGCTAAGCCAAGAGGTGCCTTTCACATTTTGCGACTCAGTGATGGAAGAGAGTCAAGTCTTTCAACTCTTCAAACCCCGAAACGCCAAAATGTTGAACCCCAAAAGGGTTGGCGAGTGACAAGCTCCCCGCTTGGGTTATGTCCACATGACCCTGTTCCGTGACCAAGCTCTTAATCGACATGGCACTTGTCAGCTTTTCATCATTTGGGGAATCACGATGAAATGACTCTTCCTCTCCCATTCAAATCCCCGAAACTCTAAAATCTCTGAAGTTCCCTTCCAAAGGGAGATCAACGGTTGTAAGCCTCCCCTGATTCGATGGTTTGGATCTTTTCGAGATTTCATGGATCAAGAGTATCGACTCTCTTACTCTTTATAACCCTGGTAGCCGAAATATTGAAATATATCTACTGAGAGATCAACATTCCATGTCCCTCTTGAACCAACAACTACAATCCAACTGGATCGACGACCCACAGCCTTTTAGGGTTTCAGAATTCATAATTTTTTGATTCCGTTACAAACAATACTTATCCACGATTTCACACACCCACTCCAACAATACGTCATGTTTCGTGACTTTGGGAGTTTCAATACAAAGTGCCCTAGTTCCTTGTCCTCGGAATTTATGAAATCTCGAACCCTGGTATGTCGAAACCTGTTCTTGTTCCATGACCCAGCACTACTCCATAAAACACTTTCCATATTTTTCATTTCTGGACTTCGTGAATCCCATTGACCCAACTCCTTGTCCTCTCGTACTCCTGGTATCTGAAGTACAGAAGTGTCGAATCCCAAAATTCCAGTCCTCCTTCTCCTGAGCGAGGTGAATGGCCCAAAGCCTCTATTGATCCAATGGATCAGATCCTTTCAAGGTTTTATGAGTTAAGAGTTTAGAACTCTTACCTCTCATTTTCCCAGTAACCAAATTATCAAAATCTCCTTTCGGGGATTTCCCCAAAACCTCAACTGCGTGCACCTTTTGGGACTTCGAGATTTGCGATATCATGAATCCGCTGCGACCAAACTCTTGGTCCTTCAACCTTCTGGTATCCAAAACCCTAATGGGTTCAGATCTTTCCCACGTGTCCTATGAAATGGACAGTCTCTATTCTTTTTTTGTTTCATGTACCAGGAGTTTGAAACTCTCGGTAGAAAGACCACAACCTCCTCTACGTCTCAAACTCTGAATAGCCGAAATACCGAAATCCAGTGGCTCCTCTCCTGTATCGAGATTTCACAAACTAGGAGTTTGTGATGCAACAACTCCATGATTCTAGTCCTTCAATCTTCTGGTATCCAAAGCCCCGATGGGTTTGGACCTCTGCCACGTGTCCTCTTAAATTAATGGTCCTAATCTTTTCAGGACTTTGATGATTTCTCACCTTTGCGTATGTGAGGGTTAAACCTCATGCATATTCTCCTGGATCTGATGGCTATCGTCTATCCATAAGATATCTAACGGTAGTTGTAGCTCCTCCCTGAGCTCACACTTTCTTCTCGATTTCAGAAGATTTTGATACTTCAAAGGTCTCATCTTTTGATATTCTATTGCAAGCCGACTATTAGGTCTTGCTAGCACTTTACGAAAAGTGTTGTCCCTCTTGAGATTTCTTAGGTATGGAGGAATTAAGAGCTTTGCGCTCTTTCTCCTGGGCTTGACTCTTATAAGGGTCTTTCACGCACCCCTTGTGCACATTCGTCAAGTCTAGGACTTGGGCGAGTCTCGACCTTTATTGAAGGTTGTCGCCAACCAACTGACTGTGGGTGTTCATCCTTCCACCCTACTATATGCAGAAAGGCATTCATTCTTAGCACTCTGGACACCCCCGTGCCAAGAGATGATATCACCAGGGAATTATCATGGTTCTCGAGGGTTCTCTCTCTGTTTCAGCTTCTGTTCAAGTCTTATTTTCTACAACTCGAAGCTTTCTCACTCGGTTGTGGCCTCAGTGAGGTTTCTTGGATGCTCTTCAACATCAAGCTCGCGACCTTCTTTTCATGATTCGTTGGAGAGATTCATGCTTCGAGTGTATGGCATCTCCTCTCCCGTGTGTGTATCCCCCTTATCTTGGGAGATTTTTGCCTACCTATCCTATTCCTTCTGTAAGAAGGAAGATCAGGTCTACAGGTCCCTATGGTACTTCGAACTGACAGCCCAGGTTTCCATTCATGGGGGTGGTTGGTTATTCAACCATCAGTCCTTTCTTCATTGACTGATTTTCTTTCCTTGGGATTCGAAGGAGGTTTGTCATCCTTGTCAAGGGGGGTTTGGGGTTATTTGATATATGAACCCTCTCTTATAGTTTTCACATACTTCCTCTAGTGATATCATGGCTAGTACTCTCAAGGGTTCAACCCCACAGTCATTTATTAGTAACTCAAACAATAATACATTTACATTTTCCTCATGCATTAGCATGGTAATTCATATTCTATGATTAATTACAAATTAGGGGAAACATGGGTGTTACCATTCCCTTCCACTTAAAGGAATATCGTCCTTGGTGTTCTTTCTCAAAACACTTGTGATGCCTTTCTCATTCGGCCACTTCATAAGTCTTGACCTTCATCCTCAGTCAGGTCCTCTTTCAAAATCTTAGTCTTCATCACGTGCCTTCAATAATTCTTGGACAACAAGCACATTAATCACAATTTTGTGCGAAAACATCTTACCGTTGTTCAAAATTCAAAAGGAAAATTTCATATTCTAGCACAATGCTTATCTGTGCACTTTGTGGATTTGTATCCACATGGTAGTTTTTTTTATCCATGCTCATCGCTTCCCTTGACATACCCATTGGGTGCATGATTCCAATTCAATAGTTCACAAGAGTTATCATGATTTTATCATCCTTTCCAAGGTTTTTCTGCACGGGAAACTACCCACTGTGTGCATGATCCCAATATTTTACAAGAATTATTAAGGTCTCCTCTTCCTTGCAGTCACTCATCCTCCAGGCCTAGGATCATACATCCCCTTCACTATTATACAATCCCTTGGGAAATCCATCTTGCCTTGCCAAGGTTTTCTCGCACAGGAAAATCTTAGAGACTCTATCGAGTCTTATAGTCGAGGTGTCCCTCAGACTTGCTCTGTCGAGGCGTCCCTCCGGCTTGTGTTACCTCAAGATAATTTATTTTAGGCGATCATGACTTATCATGTGGTTCTCATGGATCAGTAGTAGCCCTTTTTCATCATCTTCATCTTTGGCTCAATAGGCAATCGATCTTCCTTATGGCTCAGCAGGCAATCGATCTTCCTTATGGACTTACAACACTTCCATATCCAAGACTCTTTGCTTCCTGCAATTCATTCTTTACACAGCCAAACAATTGTTAGTTTCATTTCAACATACCAAACTTTTCGAAACATAGTTCAACATTTAAAAAGGGTTTTAACAATTGTGCCAATATCCATGACCACATTCATACCCAATACATTCTTGCATTGTTTTTCGATTTCGTCACACTTTATGACCGGTTCTTGGCCATGGGGTGTTGTAAGTTAACCAACATTTTCCTCATATGGTTTATTCATTTTCTTTCATTCTTACAATAGGACCATGGTGCCAGCTATAGGTCGATCACACTCCCAAATCAAATACACATGAACTCAAAATTTTCACATGTATTCCTTTACGCATTCCTTGATTGTCAATGCATTCATGACATATCAATTCATGAATTCTTCCAATGGTTATAAATGGTGTTTACTACCAGAGGTTCATAACTCCATTATTCAGGTTCTTCGTCCTGAGTCATACCTTACTTGGGTATCCAAGGCATACCATTGCCTTTCAAAATTCATGCATAACACTAAGACAATAAAATATTTCAGAAGGGGTTCCGACCAAATCCCTTCATATCTTGTGCCACACAGGCGCAAGTATATTTATACCAGTTCTTGGCTACTAGCACCCTCTTTATTATTTTTACCTCATCACCAGTGCTTTATTGGGGCTTTTACAACCCTGTCAACAACCTTTCACTCGTAGCCTTCTCCTAGTCATTCTTTGTTTGAGGTTGCCCATCATTGGCAATTGTCTTCCTCAATATCTCCAATTTGTTTCTATACACAGCATGCATCATTATAGACACAATTGCATTATTCATAATATTAAACCTAATGCATGTATCATAACATTCAAATTCATAAACATCCTTAAATATTTCCATAAGTGCAACACAACAGTTCTCAATTGTTTTCACAGTATTACAACCATCATTACTATGGTGTCAAAACATTTTCATTCATCAATGTACTAGCTTTCTCATCCCATAGAAAACATAATGCACAACAAAGAAATAAATGAGGGCTCTCCCTTTCCTCAAATTATTTCTACATTGCCTGGGGCTTTTCAGCCCAGTCGAGTTATCTCTAAGGTCTCACTGCCTATTCTTAATCACATCTTCAACCCAGCCTCATCATTTAAATGTACTTGTTTATTCATTTAATCATACTCAGGGGATTTACTTGCCTCTTACCAACTATACCAGTTTCCACAACTTCTCTTTTCTTAGCAGCCTTGGTTAGGCCTCACCCTAACCCTTTTTGGGATATTGCAACATGCTTTAATAACAACTCTTTTCTCATAATGAATCATGAACATGTGCATCCTACACACTTCCATTCAGTTATCATAATGGTCAATATTCAGTTGTTAGTGTTCTATTGATTACATGATTCTTTCAAAATGTAATCCAGGATTCTTATATATGGATAGGCCTTGCAGCCCATTGTCCAACCTTCAACAATTATTAGGGTTGTGACTCTGTTCTTTTGACAAATTCCTTACATAGTTCCTCCACCGGGAACTCCTTCAGCATGCAACTTCCTTGTTGCATATCCATCACTATCTGTGATGGCCTCAAGCTCAAATTAGCTTCAACTTGTTAATAAGCATTCTTTAAGGGGAAGAGACATACCTTTCTGGCATGTATTCCAGATTATGCATCAACATATGTTCTAGTTTTTTACTAACTTACATCCACGATATACTTAGCTATACTCATAATCGTAAGCCTGTGTGCAGTTTCCATAGGTATATTTTATATCCCACCTGCATCTTTACTGTTAAGATCAGTCAATTTGGATTCATTCACAATCCTTCTCATGTGATGCTCAAAGGTGTAATCATTTGTCTCTTATTATGACAAGAGAGAATCTTTGCTTATTTAACCTTTTATCTAATTATATTGGTACTTCCTAAGGAAATGGAACACATTCCCCTCAGGCTATTATTTGGAACATAACTTTCATGACTCCCCATAATGGAGTCAACTATGCCTCCATAGTATTCATTTAATCTAGACAAAAGAAATACTTACTTCATGTTTCACTCATCAAGGCAATCATATTGGGAATTTAATATAATTATACTCTTACATCATACATGTGTATTACTTGCACGTTTAATATCCTTCATACCTTACCGGTATTAATATCAGACTTCCTATTATGAAGCTTCATAATGCATTAAACTCATGCACGCAGGTACAATTGAACACAACTAAGTATTCATAATGCTAGTTCATTCCTTCTCCTCACGCGAACACCAGCGGTGACCACAATCCGAACAAAAAGGCTCTTCACATTTTACGATTTCGGGATTCCTGTTGCAAGGAACTCTGGTTCCTCAATCCCCAAAATCCGAAAACTCGAAAGACAAAATCTAAGGTTTTCTTAGCTCTTTTATTCCCATGACCCTTCACTCGGAACTTGGGGTCAACTCCCAGACATGCGTCAGGATCCCACGGAAAATGCTCCACCGTTTCCCAAATGTCTGATCCATGTGGGTCCGACAACCTGGATTCCACAGTACAGATCTCTCTACCAATCAACGGTCCTGATCAAATCATGGCTTTCTAGATTTCAGGATTTGGCGGAGTCCTTACCCATTAACTCACAATTTTGAATCCCCAAAAGTGTATGCGTCAGATCCACAATCCATCACCTATCTCGATCCAACAAATCAGGTTGGATGTCAAGATTTCGTGACATGTGAATCCTCAAAACTCTGCCCGTTGACTTCTAAACCTTCAACTCCCAAAGATCCGATTACACTGGATCTACAGTTTAGGTCATCTGCTAACCAACTTCCTTGATTGAATTGGTGATTTACCTGGTGCAACTTTGTAAAGTCTATGCTTCTATTTTCCCAATAGACAAAACCTCGAAGCTCTAGATCAACGACTCTCATTGATTCCAATGTAACATATACTATTCCTCCTGAGATTTTTAGTTACTTATAGGACAAATCTCATAGTCATAACTCATACAGATGTTACCCTTTCTTTAAGGGAACAACCAACAAGGGTCACTCTTGGGAATTAGCAACAGTCCCAAAGGACTCCTCTTAATCTTGATTAAACAAATTATCCTTGTTTTCGATTCTAACCATTATAGGTGAGGTAATCTGACCCTATATATTTTCATCAGTCCTCTCAATCACGAGGAGTTATATGCTCAGGGTTTAGTCTTTTAATAATACAATAATTATAACTTTCTAAGGATCCTACCAGTCCTTACCCGATTTCCCAAATCATGAAGAAGTTCTTCATTTGAATCTTAATTCTTACCTAACCATCCATCTCAATTGCAAGAGACTCTACCTTGTCTAGTAGGTAGCCATCACCACACTATAACAGAACAACTCAATTCATGTCACTTGTATTTCTTGTGTTGCTCCATAGCACAATTTATTCCACCTTTGTTATTCAAACTCAGGTCTTATCAGTAATATTGATCGGTGCATCCTACTCCTATAAGAGCAGTTACCATTTTAACAGAGGGGTTAAAGAAATTCCCAATTTATAGTTTCATTCTATGGTCCTTCTTCTTAAAGAGAAAATGCAGATAACACTGTCTCTTTACGCGGCTCGTACATGAGGCCAAGTAGGCCAAGTGTTGTAACCATGGTCTGATACCAATTTTTCACATACCCACTACGACATAATAATTTTCTCTCTCTTCCTCAAGGGATAGAATCCCCGAATTCCTACGGGTGCCTAGCATAGGCTAGCTCTTCCCTTATCCACCACCATGTGATCGTTGGTTATGACCACAAGCCAAGCCAAGATGCACCTTTCACATTTTGGAACTCAGCGATGCAAGATAATCAAGTCTTTTGACTCTTCAAACCCCGAAATGTCAAAATACTGAATCTTGAAAGGGCTGGCGAGTGACAAGCTCCCCGCTTGGGTCTTGACCACGTGACCCTGTTCCATGACCACTTGCTTAATTGACAAAGCAGTTACCAAATTTTTGCAATTCGGGGAATCGTGATGCAATGTCTCTTCCTCTCCCTTTCAAATCCCCGAAACTCCAAAATCTCTAAAGTTCCCTTCCAAAGGGAGATCAATGGTTGTAAGCCTCCATTGATCTAACGTTTTGGATATTTTCGAGATTTCATGGATCAAGAGTCTCGAATCTCTTACTCTTTATAACCCTGGGAGGTGAAATACTAAAATATCTCTACTGAGAGATCAATGGTCCATGTTCCTCTTGAACCAATGGCTACGATCCAATTGGATCCACGACCCATAGCCTTTTGGGGTTTCAGAATTCATGATTTCATGATTCCATTACAAATAAGACTTATCCACGATTTCACACATCCACTCCAACAATACGTCACGTTTTGCAACTTCAAGAGTTTTAATACAAAGTGCCCTAGTTCCTTGTCCTTGGCACTTATGAAATCCCAAACCCCAGTATGCTGAAACCTGTTGTTGTTCCATGACCCGACACTACTCCATAAAACACTTTCAGGATTTCACGTTTTGGGACTTTGCGAATCCTATTGCTCCAATTCCTTGTCCTCTCGTACTCCCGGTATTCGAAGTACCAAAGTGCCAAATCCCAAAATTCCTGTCCTCCTTCTCGTGAGTGAGGTCAATGGCTCAAAGCCTTTCCTGATCCAACGTCTCAGATCCTTTCGAGGTTTTATGAGTCAAGATTTTAGAACTCTTACCTATCGTTTTCCCGGTAATCGAATTACCGAAATATCCTTTCGGGGATTTCTTCGAAACCTCAACCGCATGCACGTTTCGGCACTTTGGGATTTGTGATTTCATGAATCTGCTGTGACCAAACTCTTGGTCCTTCAACCTCCTGGTATCTGAAACCCCAACGGGTTCAAATCTCTGCCACCTGTCCTTTGAAATGGACGGTCCCAATTCTTTTGATGTTTCGCATACCGGGAGTTTGAAACTCTCGGTACCAAGACCACAACCTCCTCTATGTCCCGAACTCTGAACAATCAAAATAATGAAATCCGGTGGCTCCTCTCCTGTATCGAGATTTCATGAACTGGGAGTTCACGATGCAGTGACTCCATGATTCTAGTCCTTCAATCTTTCGATATCCAAAGCCTCGATGGGTTCATACCTCTACCACATGTCCTCTTAAATGGACGGTCTTGAAATTTTTGAGACTTTGATGTGTCCTCATGTTTGTGTATGCAAGCGTCAAACCTCGTGCAAATTCTCCTTGATCTGATGGCTATCGGCTATCCACATGAGATCTAACGGTAGCTGTAGCTCCTCCCTGAGCTCACACTTTCTTCCCGATTTGAGAATATTTTGATGCTTCAAAGGTCTCAGCTTCCGATCTTCTACTGCAAGTCGGCTATTGGGTCTCACCAGCATTTTATGAAAAGTGTTGTCCCTCCTGAGCTTTCTCAGCTATGAAGTAATTAAGAGCTTTGCACTCTTTCTCCTAGGCTTGACTCTTAGAATATTCTTCCGCGCACCCCTTGCGCACATTCGTCAAGTCTAGGACTTGGGTGAGTCTCAACCTCTACTTGCCTCGTAGGGATATGGTGCATAACTACACTACCTCTCCTGAGCTTAACATAATTTTTCCTCCAAGGGACTCTAGACAACTATGAAGGCTGGCATGTGTACATGAGACTATGCCTAAGGTCGATGATCTCACAGTTAGTGGCTCTAACTCAAGCAGCCATAGGACACAAGCATTTACGAGTACCAATCATGTCCTATCCATAAAATTTCATACTGGCCTAAATATACAACCAAGTAGTAAGGAAAGGGACATAGTATATCCATTTAGAAATCAAGCACAATTCCCAAAATATACCCAGTACAACCAAATTCATGCCTAGTTACCACTAAATTACACAGAGTAAGAAATCAATTATCTATTACAGGTTTCTGCCAACCAACTGACTATAGGTGTTCGTCCTTCCACCCGACCATAAGCACAGAGGCATTTATTCTTATCACTCTGGACACCCCCGTGCCAAGCCATGATATGATCAGGGAATTCTCATGGTTCTCGAGGGTTCTCTCTCTGTTTCAGCTTTTGTTCGGGTCCTGTTTTCTGCAACTCAGATCTTTCTCACTCAGTTGTGGCCTCGACGAGGTTTCTCAGATGCTCTTTAGCATCAATCTTGCAGCCTTTTGTTCGTGATTTGTTGGAGAGCTTCGCTCTTCTCCCTTGCGATCTTCTTCCCTCCTCGTCTGGTGTCGGGTGTCTAATGTCTCCTCTGTTGTGTGTGTGTCCCCCTTAGGGATGATTTTAAGGATGGAAATTTATTTTAAAATGTAGAAACCTTGGTGAATCTTACTCATCCTTCATATGCCAACTATAAAATGTTTGGCAATATTTTTGTAAAATATTCAAATTTCTAGGGATTTTATGTAGTTTTTATAAATTTTTGATGATTTTTAAGGTAAAATAATTTTATCCTATGGAATTTGGGCGAATAATTTTTAGAATAGAAAATCTTTTTTTGGGAAAAACCATGGAAAATTACACCATGAGTGAAATTTAGCCCCTAAAATCATCCATGGGACTCCCCCTTACCTTGGGAGGTTTTTACCGACCTATCCTGTTCCTTCTGTCAGAAGGAAGCTCAAGTCTGCAGGTCCCTACGGTACTTCAAACTAATAGCCCAGGTTTCCATTCATGGGGGTGGTTGGTGATTCAACCAGCGGTCCTTTCTTCATTGACTGATTTTCTTTCCTTGGGATTCGAAGGAGGTTTGTCATCCTTATCAAGGGAGGTTTGGGGTTATTTTATATATGAACCCTCTCTTATAGTTTTCACATTCTTCCTCTAGTGATATCATGGCCAGTACTTTTAAGGATTCACCCCCACAGTCAGTTATTGGCAACTCAAACAGTAATATATTTACATTTTCCTCATGCATTAGCATGGTAATTCCTATTCTATGATTAATTACAAAGAGGTGTTACAAAGAGGTACACTTCTTTTGAGTGCATCAATGCCTAAAGGATTTGGTCCATAGGGAGGAGAGTAGACTAATATAACACCCCAAGTTTTGAACCCCCATTTGAAATAATGTATTGTTACAATGATGAGAAGCCACAGTGCCCAAAAAATTATTAAGAAGCTAGTGTGCCAAAGACATGTAATTTTTTTATCATTATTAATAATAAACACATCACTAGCTACTAGACAGACAAGGACTAGAGTTATAGGGGGATATGATTTCACAAGAGCGGGGGCTTGAGGGGCTAAGTGTTTATTCCTATTTTAATTACCCTTTTGTCTAAGGGAGGGGATCGGTTACATGAGCTTCTTGGGGAAGGCTAGGAGGTTCTTGATTTCCCCCACGAAGTTACTTGAACATGTATTTGGTCTAATGGGGGCATTCGACTAATGTCTTGTTCACTGATTCCTTGTACACTCACTCATTTTTCCCTCATGCACTCCCATGCATGCACTCGCATGCCCCCACTTACCCATCCATTAATCCATCCTCATATGCGTCTTCTCTTCGGAAAGGGAATTGAGTTGCTGAAGAATTATCTACGAGATAGTTGGTTGTAGTGGTCACTGGTATGATCCACCCATGACCTGGGCCCTACATCTCTAAAATGCATTGTCCTGTGCCCTCTTTTGCAAACAACTGTGAGTCTTGTGAGTTCCAGCATGGACATTCTGGGCCAGCTGTGCTAGAGGCCTTGGTAGGGAGGAGAAGGACCACCTGAGGGACTACATGCCAAAGAAGGGTGGAGTTCCATTCTCTCGGGTGGCACAAGCTAGGTATATGAGAGCTGGGTACTTGGATTGTTGTGGGTGCTAGGAAACCCATGAGAGGTTGAGATATTGAGCGCTGACTAGTTTGGGAACCGAATTAACACTCTGGAACCGTCCTTATGGATTCATAGCCCTGGCTCGGGGGTGACATTGTTATTGAGATTTGGAGTAGTGGTGTCTATGGTTGGGTCGATCGTCCTTGGTCTGCATCCAATTGGTGTCATCTTTCATAAATATAAGTTCTCTCTGTTGTGATATTATTATTTTTGTATGAATGTATTGTGTTTTGTATTTAATGATCATTTAATTGAATCTTTATAATATGCATGCTTGTTGGTTATTGTTTTTCATGCTGTCAAATCTTGTATTTTATGCATCTTTATATTTCTAAAAAGGTATCGGTAATAGAAAGAAGTCCAAGGGTGGGCTTGAAGTTAGCATCCCCCGGTCTGTGGGTGGTTGGATATGTTACAAATTTGTATCAGAGATTCTGATTGAAACACCAGACTGGTATGGGCTAGGTTTGTTGGTTAGAGCCTCGTGTTTGAGATTGAACTCTGAACATGAAGTTGAAAATCTGAGGAGGAATGGCATTGCAGAATCTATGTAGGAGTTAGATCGTGGGAGATTCATTGTAAGGAGTTCGAGGGATCATGACCATCCCCTTCCAATTCAGGAGCGATCACCATGGTAGGATCAGGAGAGATGTAGGAATGTTGGATCAGAGGATGGGTGAACAAGGGTCATCTCATGAAAAGGAAGAAAGGGATAAGGTCACAACCGTATGATTCCATTGGAGAGCGAGATCAATGGACAGGTGGCATTGCGGGGAACCAAGTTGCATGGGAGTTAATTTCCCAAGGAGGTCTCTCAATCCAAACCACGATTTCCCCAAGGGGTTATGTGTCAACATCAGGAGAATTGCGGGGTGAAAAGTGGGTTACTCCAAACCGTCAATACATTCCCCAACAATTTTAATGGCATGTAGTGATGTGACATGTTGGTACTCGAGTGATGAACCTCCGAAGAGCTAAAGTAGCTAGGGACCATTGATCTGTAGGAGGACATGCATCAACCGATCGTGTGCTCTAGGTGAAAGGGCTTCGGGAAAGACAGAGCAAGGACAAGTTTTGAAGTTTGAGATATCCAAAACCCAAAGACCCGAAAGGATCTCAGCCATGGATCTACCATGAGCTACACATCAATAGATCTAGGGATTCGGATAAAATCTAGTGGGGCGAGATAAGTTTTGAAATATGATATTTCTAAATTCCAGAGTCCCGAAGGAATCATATTCATCAATGCATGGGAGACATGCGTCAGTAGATTGTGAGCTTCATATAGAAACATTTCAAAAAAAAGGGTTGAGGTTTGAGTTTTTTGAAGTCTAGAGTCCTGAAGTAAACATCAACTGTCAGATTTAGGAGGACACATGGAGCAGATCCATGGACTCTGGGTGAAGGCCCGAAGTGAATATTAGTCATCTAATCCAGCAGGAAACATACCAATAGATTGGTTAGTCCGAGAATTCAGATTTTAGGAGAATTGGAAATGTGCTAGTATGAAAACTCTCGAAGTCCTGAAGCCCGAAGAGCTGATGGGTTGGGGCACGATGAAATCACCTGGAGGTGATGTGGACCCTAAAATTATAAATTGATGTGGCTTGCATATGTCACCTGGATGACATGGACACATGGGATGTGTGCCACGTGTCAGTAAGATTTGAGCATTTGGAATATTGAAAAGTCGATTAGAACATGACATGTGTCACCCGTCTGATTGGGCCACTTGTTTGCTTCTATCATTTCACCATGTGACAACGAGTTATGTAGTCTGAAGCCTGGGCACTCCATAAGGGAAAGATGTGGTAGGTTGTGTTAGGTCAAAAACTCTCGAAGGCCCAAAGTCCAGAGCACTTATCGACTGTCGATTCTAGAAGACACACATCAAAGGATCGTTGAATTCGAGTGAAAGCACTCCAAAATAAGGTGCAAGAGGGAAGTTTGAAAATTCCAAAGACCGAAGAGCCAAAGTGATTCACAACTGTCGCTAATCTATGAGAGGACACGCTTCGAGAGATCGTGAATTTTGAGTAAAAGTGTTTCGGAAGGAAGCAAGTGGAAAAGTTTGAGACTTCCAAAGGCCAAAGTCTTGAAGTGGACTAGAGTCATTGATTTGAGGAGGACGCATGGCGCCTGATTCCGAACTTTGGGTACAGAGTACTCTGGAGGAAAGTGGAGGTCGAAAGTTGAAACTTCTGAAGCACGAAGTTTCGATGTGCATCTCGATCGTTGATAATGAATGGGGATGAGGACCATTGATCAGGTCCTGGTTGAAGGTTCTGAAGTTTCGAAGTCTTGAAACTCTAGACAAGCGCTTTTGGACCTATCATGGTCATGGTCATATGAACATTGAGAGCTGAAGAAAGGAGGGCTAAGGGCCAAATTGGTTATCTTTGAGACAGAAAAGTGCTAAGGAAGGATTTAGCCATGGTTTCTAATCATGGTCACGTGGGAAGTTCTTTGAAGGAAGTGCCTGCACAGGATGAGTTCTGTGTCATCCAAGGATAACATGACACTGTTATTTTCGGAGAATGGGGATATGATCTCCATGACCAAAAAAAGAAGAAAAAGACTCGTAGCATGGTTTGGCAATTTTGTTTATCATATGCATAATTCTAACAAAATGGTCGCTTGCACATTTTGCAGAATTAAGGGGCTTAAGCACATCATCTCAGGATGTGTATTGGGGAAATGGAAGAAGGCAAGGGAGCCTCCAGTCATGATAAGGAGGTTGAAGGCTAGAATACCATAGTTGGTAATGCAGAGATAGAGTCTAATGGATGTAAGGAAAAAGGAGAGAAGGAAATGTTAATAGAAATGGTAAGAATATTGAAGATGGAAGTGTAGAGCTACAAAGAAGACAATGAGAGACTAATGAGAGACAAAAGTAATATAAATGATCGAGCATTGAAAATATTAAATCAGTTGCAGAGGCAAACAAATAAGGGATCAAAATCAAGACAAGTGGAAGAAGGCATGTGCCATGAAATAAGGGATGATCGTGGAAGAGTTGGTTATTCTAGAAGTGTCAGTAGAGCTCGTGGACACCACTCACTTCCTTACTCAGAAAGAAAATTTTATGCATTGGATGATCCCATAAGCAGCTCAGAGGTGTCTCTTGTCAGACACCAAAGAAGGAAACAAGAGGTAGATAGTTTGCAAAGAGAGCTAACGAATATGAAGCCACCTTTCTTTTGGGGTGAAAGAGAAATGGAAGATGATGTCAAAATAGGGTTGCTTAGGCTCAGGAGATACTTTAAGTTGCATAAATATTCGTCCAACCTAGAAGCTAATATTTCCACCTACAATTTACATGGGAAAGTTGCAATGTTGTGGGACCAACTGAAGCAACTGGAACATGTTAATGAAAGTAGGATCACTTGGAAACAGTTCAAGAAGTAATTCTAGAAGGATTACCTCTTAGAGAATTTCTATGACAAGAAAATGCAGGAATTATTTGAAATCAGGTTGGGAAGCATGACTATGGTAGAGTACGAGAATAAGTTCTTGGGATTGTTAAAATATATCAATTTCATTGGTGATGAGAAAGTGAAAATATAGATATTTATAAGTGAAATACCAACCTTTTATAAGGAAGGCTAAATACCTATATGAGCAAGACCAAGGAAGGAAATTCTTGTAGAAATATTGGAAGGACAAGAAGAATGTGAAGTCCAATCAGAGGAGGAAAGGATTCAAACCTCCCTTCAATAGGAATAAGACTAATAGAAATCATCAAGATCAGTATGCTAAGGGAGATTTCAGGAAAGAATATTCCTTGGGAAAAAGGGGAAGACCACCAATCCAATGTTGGGGATGCAAGGAGGATCACCTGTGCAATGATTTCCCACAAATAAAAGACAGAGTGAAGACTGTGCACAACATCCAAGAGGCTACAACAATCTGAGATATGGGAAGAATCTATGCATATTTAAATGATCGAGAAGGAGAGTACTAGTCTAATATGATCAAGTGGAAGGTAAGATCATAAATCAACCTATTGCTATTTGGATTGATTCAGGAGCACGTCATTGCTACATTGATCCTAAAATAGTGGATAGATTACATTTGGAGAAAAATAAACTTGGAAAAGCAAGTTTGGTTCAATTAGCCACTAGAACCAAAGGAAGAATATATGATATGGTCTGAAGTTGTTCCATAAGTCTTAATGCATTGAATACTAGTATTGATATAAATATCATAGCATTAGGGTCTTATGATATTCTGATTAGGATGGATTGGTCGGAAAAGTATCATGTTGTTCTAGATTGTCATAACAAGCCATTTACATGTCTTGATGGAAATGGAAAACATATCACTATCAAAGGAGTTCCAAGACCCATCACTATATGGGAGATTTCATCCTTACATCTAAAAAGATGTTTTAGAAAATGATGTCAATTGTATGAAACTCATGTGGAATATCCAAATAATACAAAGGGGCCAAGCCTCAAATATTCTTCGGTACTATAGGAATTTTATGATGTATTCCAAGAAATACACGGATTTCCACCAAGAAGGGAGATAGATTCCTCAATTGATTTTGTGTCAGGGGATTCCCCGGTGTCAAAAACAACTTACATAATGAGCACACTAAAGTTAAAATAATTACAAATGCATTTGGAGGAATTGTTGAAGAAAGGGTACATACATCCAAGTGTTTCACATTGGGGAGCACCAACACTTTTTGTCAAAAATAATGATGGAACCTTGAGGATGTGTATAGACTTCCAACAACTGCATAAGTACACTATAAAGAACAAGTATCCTCTACCCTGAATTGATGACCTCTTTGATCAACTAAGAGGAGCAAAGATATTTTCAAAGATCGACCTAAGGGTAGGATACCATCAGGTAAGAATCAAGGAACAAGACATTCATAAGACAACCTTTAGGACCACGTATGGTCATTATGAGTTTGTAGTGGTGCCATTTGGACCGACCAATGCATCAATTGTCTTCATGTGCTTAATGAATGGCATATTCATAAATTATTTGGACATCTTTGTCATAGTATTCCTGGATGACATACTTATCTATTCTAAGTTTGAAGAGGAGCATGAACATCATATAAGACTGGTATTGCAAGTACTGAGAGAAAATCAGTTGTATGCCAAGTTGAGTAAGTGTTCTTTCTATCAAAAGAAGATCCATTACTTGGGACACATTATTTCAGAGCAGGTCATAGAAGTAGATGGAGAGAAGATCAAAGCCATTAGAGGGTGGCCAACACCCAGAAATGTGTCAGACGTGAGATGTTTTATGGGATTAGTTGGCTACTACAGAAGGTTCATAGTAGGGTTCTCTAAGATTTCTCATCCCATCACTTCCTTGCAAAAGAAGGGAATTAAATTTGAATGGACACTCAAGTGTGAAAAGAATTTTAATTTGTTGAAGGAATTAGTTACTAGTGCACCTATGTTAAAGATTTTTGAGCCAAATGAAAGTTTTGTGGTATGCACAAATGCATGTAAGGAAGGACTTGCAGGAGTCCTCACACAAAATGGACATGTCATTATGTATTAGTCCAGAGATCTTAAGTAACATGAGAGGAACTATGCTACGCATGACTTAGAACTTGCTGCCATTTTTCAAGCCTTGAGGATGTGGAGGCATTATCTCATGGGAAAGAAATTCAAATTAAGGACAGACCACATTGGCCTGAAGTATCTTTTCGAACAACCAAATTTGAATGCCAGGCAAACAAGATGGATGTAATTTTTAAGTGAGTATGACTTTGATATCAAGCATATCAAGGGGAAGGAGAATAAATTTGTCGATGCACTTAGTAGGAGAGTACATCTCATGCATTCTACTGTTGTCTGTATGCATCAATCAGACTTGAAGAGTATAATTTTAGATCATCTTGTTATAGATCAACATTACCTACAGGTAAAGGAAAACTTACAGCAGGGAGATGTACAATAGAAAATAAAGGAGTACGAGATAAAGGAAGATAAATTCTACATGCATAGAAATAGAATCTATGCTCCTAGTTCTGGAGAAGTGGGGAATTTGGTATTGAAGGAAATGCATGATGTTTCTTATGCTGGACATCCTAGTTACCAGAAAACAATTACAGTAGTAAGAAGCTAGTGCTTTTGGCTGAGAATGAATACAGAAGTTTCTGATTGAATCGCTCGATGGATGGAATGTCAAAAGGTGAAGGCTGAGCATAGGCACCCAACGAGTTTGTTGTAGCCATTGCCAATTCCAGAGAAGAAATGGGAAATGATCACCATGGATTTCGCCACAGGATTACCCAGAACAAATAAGAAACATGATTCAATCATGATGGTGGTTGAAAAATTAACAAAGGATGTTCATTTTGTGCCTGTGAAGACAACACATACTGTTGTTCCAGAGTTTGTTTTTTAAGGCTATAAAACACACCGTTTAGGCATTCAAAAATGATAATACTTATTAAACAATGAGACAAGGGAAACTAGATCAGAGTTGGTTTCTCAACTGTCTCTGTCTTTCTTCTCTTTGTTCCTGGATGGTTATATCACGTTCAATCGTAGCCCAAGATCGTTCTAACTCGGTTCTATTTGTTGCAGTTTTCAAGATAGTATTGAATAGATTCAATGCAATGCTGGTTTGATCTTGTAAACTGGGTTCTATGTTTGGTTGTCTTCCGTTTGGGACTGTCATGGGTGATTTATTTTTTGTATTATTTATAAAAGGGTTTTTAATAAATTGGTTACTTCAGACATTCCAGGTCATACATTGGATAAACAACTTTAAAACTTGAAACAGAAAATAAAGATACAAGTAAGGTCGTTTCCTGGTTCAGTGACAATTATGAAATTGTAAACATCGAAACATAACACAGAGAAATATAAGGCTTTAATCTAGAAAGAATCTTACATTTCCATTACAATAAGGAATGGGGACGAGGGTTTTCTAACAAAGAGAATATTAAGGAACAAAAGGCTACAGGTCTTAAAATTATTGAAATAATTCCAGAGGAAAAACTGTAGCACATTCAACATCCAAACCAATCTAATACTATAAACAATAATTGCATATAATTTCAAATTGGTTCACTTGCTAGAAATACACATAAAGAAAAAGATTTAACAAATGAAACTAAAGAAGGATAGAAACATAGTCACTGAATGACAAGATCCAGAATCTCCTTGCAAATGATATTCTGATAAACTTTAAAGTTGATCGTACAAAAGATGGTCTTGTTACCAAAATTTCTGAAGCCTTATTTCAGCCTCACGAAATTATATTTATACATTTCTGTTCAAAATTTCCGTTGGCAACTAACCAACTTCCTAATCTCTCGGTTGCAATAGACTAATGTCAACTGTTTATGATTATTACAAAAAATACTAAAAATAGAAATATTTTCAAAATTTTAACTCTGGGGAGGAAAACTTTCTTTATCTGCTTCAGTTGCTTGAATATGTCTCTCTAAAAAATTTACCAAAGCTTTAGGAACCTCGGGCACCTCGTTTGCTTCAAGGGAGAAAAAGATTCTTTGTAATTCTGGTAATTGATTTACAATTGCCTTCTCTGTAGACTTGATTCTCTCCAATTTCGAACTGGGGCCGATCATCCACTTCTCGATTTCTGAAATGTTTACTGCTTTGACATTTGAGATCTCTATTTTCTTTTCTTCAAGTTCCTCT
>SNQJ01S0009531.1:92995-133170 GCA_010110895.2 Picea sitchensis
TTTTGAAATTTATGATTTTGATCAATTATGTGAAGAATTTCATACTTCGCTAATCAACGACGATTCATCTTCAGAAGACTTTTTGACAAGAGTCTATCATATCCTCTGTAAATTTAATCTCGATGACATGTCATTTGCATTAAGTCTCTTCTGTGATGCTTGCATCCCTTCCATCTAGTCATATTCAAGCATGAACAAAGGACTAATTACAAATCCTATCACTCAACTGCAAGAACAATTCTCTTCTCAAGAAGAGAAGGATCCTTGCGACAATGTTGAACAAGCTAGGGAGGTAGAATCTATTGACAAGGTTCTTATTGACAACCAAATTGGTTTTTCCTTTGAATCATTGTATTTTCATTCTTCGACCAGTATGAAAGAAGATTCATTTCTGGCTCAAGGTGAATATCCTCATTCTTGTAACTCATGCTCTAATCAACATTTGAAATCAGTCATTGAAGAACACTTAAGCGATGAAAATAGTCTTGAATGTTCCAGTACTCCTATGAAACTGATTAGAGAAGAAGATATGCAACTAGAAGAAGAAACCTTAAACCTTCATCCTCAAAATGCACTTTGTTCACAGGAAAGACTAGATGTTTGTCACATAAATTTTGAATTATCTATCACACAAAAGGAAAATCCGGATGATCATATCATGTTGAGGTATTCGTCACCAAAATAGAGTAAGGGTTTTAAAGAAGGTGAAGAGAAATCTCTTGAGAATACCATTGTTAATTCAAGAGATTATTTTCATGTGCTTATGTCTAATTCTTTTTATTCTTTATATCCCGATCTCTTCCTAGACTCTATTGGACTTGACACCTTACCTACAACATCCTACTCTTTGCCGCCACAATCATATCTTTTCAATATTCAAAATTTTGGTGAAATTAATTCTGAGCATAACATTGATAAAACCGGTTTTGACGCTTGTTCACTTTCATCACTCACATGGGAAAAGGACATGTTGCGAGATGATTTTACACAGTTTATTGTTGAAAAGGACAATGCATTTTATCTTATGGACATCAAACATTCTAGGTTTCATATTCATTATTTTCTTAGCTCGAATCTTAATGTCTATACTTCACATTTTGAAATGATCAATCTCATCGAAGGAAACATTCAGACCAATGATCCAATTGATTGCACGAATCCTCCTATGATGAGTTTCCCATTGATATATTTGTTTCATCAAAGTCATGGTTTGCATCCCCATTTTTGTGACAGGATCTTAGGATGGCTTGAATATTCATATATAAAGAAATTTCATAATAAAGACAAGGTTGTGCTTGCTTTCTTTTCACCTAAGTATCTTGGAAGTAGGCGTGACATATTTATTTTAGATCCTCCATGTGACAAAATTAATGAACACTTAGAGAATTGTCAGGAAAATGGGGCATTTTAGCCTTGGTTGATGGTTATTCCATTTCCTCGTAATCCTGACAAGTTTTTCAAACCTACTTACACTCACCCATGCCATTATGACCCTTATCACGACAAGATTGCACAATGGCTGGAGGATTCATACATCAAGAATATTGAAGGGAATGGTAAGATCATGCTTACTTTGTTTTTAGATGATTATTATGAAGGTAAGTGTGATATGTTTCTATCATTTGTTGATATATTACCATTCTTATTAATAATGTTTGATTTTGTTTCTGTTGCAGGATTGGAGTTACTCTGATGGCTACATTGGAAGCATGACTTCATGTAGTATCCTGATTTGTTCAATAGTTAGGGTAGGTTTAGGAATAGGTTTTCTTTCAGTTTTATTCCTCACTATTACTCTTTGTAATAATGCAGTCATGAACGCAAGTGGGCGCACCACGAGAACCATAATACGATTGTTGTCAGGGAAGTCTCCTTGATCCTTTTCTCTTTACTTCTAGTTGAACATTTATTTTAAAAAAGCGCAGTATCGTCATGAAAATCTTAAATGGAAAGTAAAGAGATAAATAAATCTGAATCAACCCTGACCCAAGGTACCATGTGTAAGACTGCTTTCCCATCAAACAAGATTTTCCTACTCTTTTTTTTTAGTCTCCCAAGGGATTTGTTGCATGAGGTTTTCAAATGCACCTTCTATACATATTTTCTATTGTTTGTTGGATTTCTTTGCTTTCAAATCTTTCTCCACTGGTGTGTTTTGTTTCCTTTTATGCTTATTAGTTTTTGCTTTTGAAATACACATACCTGCATTAGGAACTATTCAGACAAAGAAAACAAAAAAAAATTCCTCTGAAATGACTACTGAAAAATTGTCTAAACATCAATTATAATATACTTCTGAAATTTACAGCCATGTTGGGCAAAGACTATTGTTTGAAATAAGTTAACTAATTTCGATCTGTGAGTAAAGCATGTCATGATCATCCATTATCTTCTTACACTATCCCTCTTCCTTAAGGGAACGACTCAGAAGATGTCTCCCTGCCTTAGAAGTTTGGTTTTGCAAACAAACCATCTCTAAATCTTGATGAAGGACAGTTTAAAAAAATTCTTTCAAGGTCTGTAAAAATATGTTTAAAATATCATAATTTTTAGCATCACCCCTCTTAATTATATATCTTTAAAAAAAAATAAAAAAAAAATGAAATCATAAAAGAGCTGTGGGAAGTTCTTGTAAACCCGTCGGGATGCTGAACAGGTCTGCTGGCAGCAGGTAAATGCATGCATGACGCCAAGACAACTTCACTAGGGTACCAAATAGGCCCCTTGGCAGCAAAGCAATGTTGGGTATATGAAAATTCATAAGTATGAAATCTCTTGACCTTAAAATGTCCTTTATTCTGATCTGGAACTTCTTGGAAGGATACAGATATCAGAGTGGGTTAAATGGAAACCCTGTCGAGGCTATGAATACCTGCTGGTAGCAGTGGCTCTGTCAACAATATTGGAGATTTATCTTTAATATCATGACTCGCTTGTCTTAAGACTGTTATAAGTTTCCATCCTTTAAGCACTGCTGGAATATTTGATTAATAATGTTGTTTAAACAATTTTCTGGTTGTTTTTGAGGTAGAAATATTCTCATTATCATAATCTGAATTTGTTCTTTTGGCAGAGATAACTGCTTCTACTAGTGTGTCACCATTGTTGGCATCCATTTCGCATATTTATCTTATCTTTATAAGCTTCCTACACAAGTGTTTTGGAACCCTTGATTCTCATCGCAATATTTTGAATAAAACAACACTATTATTTTACGCATTTGCACACCTGCCTTTTCTTCTCGTTTTCATGACTGCAAGCGTGAAAACCTGGAGTTCGAAGTCATGTCGATGGCACTAAAATCGTCACTAGATTATTATGGTTACTCTTGTCTATGTGTTCATTTCACTTCTAATTCAAATATGATCACACAGTTGGCAAGACACCAAATCTTTACTCACTTTGCATTTTTTAATATGACTTCATTTTATAAGTTTACGATGCAATGGTATTCTAGTGATTGTGATTGAGTCCTTGATACAATGGTGGTTTGATGTTCTATTATCTTTTGTCAAATTCTTTGGTGCAATGGTTTCATACAAAGCATAAGTTTTATGGTAAAAACTTTGGTGCTAAATTCGAAATATTGTTTTAAATCATGCAAACACTATTGCTTGTGCAAATATTTGGGTCAACTTATCATAGTTTTCAATAGTTGTTCGATTCACATTGTTTTTAGCACACACCACTAGTGATTTGAATCACCATAGCATCATGATTGTACATTTCGATATGAATGTTTTCATGGGATTGTTTCCTTCCACCACCCTCGCACACTCAGGCATTAATGCCTGCCTTGTATCTCGGGTTACCATTGTTGGTTTCGAGTAAGCCTGTGAGCTTGCGATCCTGCATATACCATGTCCAAACCCCTGTCCGTTTACCCTGCTCACTGTGTGCTCTCTCCTATGGAACTTGTGGTGCGCATAGAACCTAATGGCATCCAAACTCTCCTGCTATTTGAAAATGCTCGTGAAGACCTGGAGAATAGTGGCTGGCTAATTTTTATCCAAATATTTGAGGGTTTCAACCTCGCGGTAGCCCAATAGTTTTCCCTCAAGTTCGATAGATGCAGGGCTAAGGTCAGATATATCCAACTCGAGTTAAATGAGGAATTCCTCAGCTCAGCTACAGGCTTACCAACTAAAGGGCAGAGGTGGTTTAAGAATTCAAAAGTGGACAAAGTCCCATCAATGCTCCTATTCACATCGAGGAAGATTTTTATTTCTGATAGAGGTATGCCTGTCACTGCCCTTAAGACCAAATGGCATGATCTATTAGCCATTGTTAAGCAATTTTTGACTTGCGAAGGTCGTTATGGTTTGGTTTTTCTTTATCATCTCAGGTTGCTTATGAATTTTATAGACTACCCTCTGAATATGCCTCACTACCTCCTACGCAGCCTATAGAAAATGTCTAAATGATTTAAGCATGAGAAGGCTGATAGCAGCCTTTTTCCATCACTGCTTGATCAAAATCCTTATTGTCCATCATTTGAAGCTTAGTGGTGACTATTGGAAATCCTTCCTATCAAGGAATGTCTTTGCCACTCCCGAGTCTGGTGAAGTGGACAAGGTTGTGGTCACTGAAACCCTTCTACCCCCTGTCGAACTCTCGAACTTCCCCAACATTGACCTACCCGATACCATGGACGACCCGTGTGCTAAAGACAATACTAAGACCATCAAGAGGCCTGTAAGAAAGAAAGGCAAGTTTAATACTGATGCCAATAGTAAGGGAATGAAGAATGCACGATGGATATCTCGATGTGCTTGGAACAAGCCCAAACAAAGCATTGACCAGAAGCCTATTTTTTTGAGCGAGGATTCAGACTCTGAGATTGAACACTTATTGGCCGAGGAATACCCTTACTCTCATGGCCTCTGTTCTGTGGAACCCTACGACTATGTTTCCAACCTCCCTCCGTGCCTCAAGGATGACCCTAACTTCCTGGGAATTAAGTTTCACAGTGGAACCCTTGGTAACTTGAAAGAACCCTCACCTGTAATGCCAAGGCCCGATCAACCACCATGTACTCAATGCAATTCTTGGCTTGAACATTACTACATGGATGTTCCTCTGTTGCAATCTAAAATTAAATCATTGGAAGAACGAGTTACTATGTTGTCAAAGGAAAATGACAGGCTTCAAGCCAACGAGAAGAAGAAAAAGAATACGGGTTCAATTGTCTTCAGAAATGTTGAGGTAGATACTGCCTTTGTCAACTCAAAGTTATCCTGACCGAATCGTTTTTCTACAACACATGTATGTATTTCAACATCGATTTTTGAATGATTTGATTAGCCAATTGTGTTTTCTCCAAATTAGTTTTGTTTGTTTGAATAGATTCAAAACGATTTTGTTATTTTCGAATTACCAAAAACGATTTCGTTTTGAATCATGTACAAAACATTTGTTTGCTAAAATCGAATACAGCTATGTTTTGATTAATACAATTTTATTTCCTTTGAATTAGTATAACGATTGTGTCGGCCCTGAGTTAGTTCGATTCATTTCGGTTTGGTTTGATTTAGAAATGATGCTGCATGCCTTGAATTATCATAGTCGTTTGTGTATGCGTTGGATTAGTATCAAAGATTGGTTTGATATAGTTCTGTTAGTTTTGAATTAAAAAATGATTCTGTTAGTTTTGTTTTGATTCAACAATGATTTTGTTAAGTTTTGAATTGACATAAACTATTGCGTGTGTGTTAAGTGAGTACGAAAGATTTGTTTGATCGATTATAGTCTGTTTCGATTGAAATTGATTCAAAAAAATGATTTCGTTGGTTTTGAATTATCAAGATGATTCTGTCTGTTTCAAATTGGTAATAAAAAGGTTGGTTGACAGATCGCATATATCCTTCTTACCATTCAGTTAATTGAACACGATTTTGTTTGTTTCAAATTGGCATAAAAGATTTGGTTACTTCTAGCGTGAATGATTTGCTTTTCTTTAAATTAGTAATTAAGGATTTGTTTAATAGGTTGAATGTATTTTTGTTTATCATTTGGATTGATTTAAACCGATTTTGTTTGTAAATATGACTAGCTACAAAATCGTGAGATTATGTAGCTAGTGATAAAATTTAGATTTTTGTTAATTTTACAAATAAAACATTATCTAAACTTGTTTATTCTTGTCCACCTATAGGTACATACGAATTTCAATGGGAAATTGGACATGCTGTGGCAGTTTAGAACATGTTTTTGTTGTATAGATTTGTTATAAGTTGTTAGCCTTAGGCAGAAATAGAGATTTGGGAGATTGTTCCCAGATTTTTTTTCAAACAGTTTTTGATATTTCCCAGAGGGATGTTTTACCCTGTGGTCTTTATATACTCATTAACTTTTGTAATGAACCGATCACTATTGGGAGAACACAGAATATGGATTTATGATGATATAGACTCAAATGGAAGTGGATATTTTGTAAGATCTTTAGATTTCAATTTATCATACTTTCGTTCAAGTTTTGTGCATTTTAATTTGTGATCAAGTTATTGACTACTTTAGATATCAAGACTTGTTATAGTTTGATGTGTTTTGACTTAAATTTCGTCCATATTTGATGTGTCTCATCTTACTCACAACAATCACTCGATTTGAATTTAATTAACAGAAGGTTTATCTTCTTCGTTAAATGAACTCTTCTATACAAATCTCCGCACAGGGATTTATCTAACTGTGATGATTTGTAAATTATAAGATTGTTGTCGTTTTATGTCTTGTTTGTTCTGTCATTTGTATTCAAAGATCATTGTTTCTTCCTGTTTACAAGAAGCTTGTGGAAAATATGGTGTGGTTTTCCTCCCATCAAACAACTAAATCAACTACTGTGCACAGGATAAATAGGAAGCGTTACTTCAGGTTCGTTTGTTATTTGCAATTTAATAGTTAATAAATTCGAGAATTCTCAGTAGTTTGGATAGATGAATAGTTTAGATTTACAGTTAGGATTATTATTTTAATTGTTTATATTAGATAGTTTTCGTTTCGTTCCTTTCTCATAAAAATTATTAAAAATCAAAAATAATATTTTCGTTGTCATAAGACATTTTGCCATTGATTTTTGCAAATTTAGATCAAAATTTGTATTCTTTAAGTACTGTACATATATAATTGAGATCTAATTCTGTTGATAGATAAATTTTTAATTTCGTAGAATTATTGTTGGATAATATTAGTTAGTAAGTTGTATATATATATATATTTCAGATTTGTATATAGTTTGTTGTAGTTTCTTTTTCCACTTAGATTAGTTTCTTTAGTTTAGTTTTTCTTTCATTTTTTTAGGACTTAGATCGGCCAACGAAGCCACTAAACCTGTCAGGGTGGATCATTCCAAACGTCTTGGGTTATTTAGACAACCTCAGATCGAATCCACTCCTCCAATTGACAAGTGTTCAATTTCGCCTATCAACAGTAGTCAAACAAGATGAGTTTAGTTATGTGGAAATGGCATCTCGTGCCAAGCAAAAGGTTGGAGGAAAGTTTAAATATTGTAACATTAATTTGGGCGATTTTGTCACAAGTGTAAACCTTTATGTCGCGATCTTAGGATATTATGGAATTGTAATTGGAATGGACTGGTTAGAATCAGACGATGTGATACTTAACTGCAAGAAAAAACAATTAATTTTGACAGACGATTTGGGACATAGTAGATTAATTGTGGGAAGAGACCATGGAGTGTCATTGAAATTTATTTATTCTTTACAATTACATAAAATTATGCACAAGGGATGTAAGTTATATGTTATTTTGGAACTTATTGAAAATGGGGATACATAAGGATTAGAAAACCTTCCTTTAGTGTCATAATTCGATGATGTTTTTCTTGAAGAATTACCAGGGTTACCGTCAGAAAGAGAATTAGAATTTACTATAGATCTAAATACTGGAACGTAACCAATTTCTAGGATGCCTTATCAGATGTCGACACCATAATTGCAAGAATTAAAGATGAAATTGAAGGAGTTGTTGGATTTGGGACATATATGTCCAAGCACATCATCGTGGGGTGTGCCAGACATTTTTGTAAGAAAGAAAGACAGATTGTGGAGGATTTTCATTGAATATCGTCAATTAAACAAAGCCATTATTAATAACCATTATCCATTGTCGACAATTGATGATTTATTTGACCATATGAAAGGACTAATGGTGTTTTCAAAGACTGACTTGGGATCAAGATACCATTAGTTACGAATTAAATAAGAATATATCTCTAAGACTGCATTTAAGACGAGATTCAGTCACTATGAGTTTATTATTTTACAATTTGGACTAACAAATTCCCATGGCATATTCATGAGTTTGATGAATGGGGTATTCTGCGAATACATGGACAAGTTTGCACAAGTATTTATCGATGACATATTGATTTATTCTTGGATGAAAGAAGAGTGCAATGAACACTTGATATTAGTTTTATAGTGTCTACAAGAAAAGAAGTTGTACGGGAAACTGTTGAAATGTTCATTTTACCATACGAAGATTCATTATTTGGGACATATTATATCTAGAGAAGGTATCATTGTGAATCCAACAAAGGTTGAGTTTATTATGGAATGTCCAACAACGACAAACATATAAGAAGTATGTATTTTTATGGGCTTAGAAGGTTATTATCGACGTTTCTTTGAAGGCTTCTCAAAGATAGAAAATCCAATTATAGAATTGCAAAAGAAGAACATGAAATTTGTATCGTCAGAGAAATGAACGAAAGCATTTCAGAAGCTCAAGGAGTTCTTAACGACAACACCGGTATTGAGGGTTCCTGACATGGACAAGTAATTCTTGGTATGCACAGACACATCCAAGGAAGTCTTAGGTGGACTTTTGATGCAAGATGGTTAAGTGATCACTTACATTTCAAGGAAATTAAGAAGGCATGAAGATAATTACGCAACACACAATGTGGAATTATTAGCAATCATTTATTCCTTGAGTGTTTGGAGACATTATCTTATTGGGCAAAAATTTGAATTAAAGACTGATCATTGTGGATTGCATCATATTTTTACTCAGTGACTTGAACGTGTGACAAATGCTTTGGTCAAAAATACTTACTGAATACAAATTTGAGATTACCTACATTAAAGGAATGATGAATAGAGTATCAAATGCATTGAGTCGAAGACCACACATATTCTCATTAATACCACATACGAGGAATATTTGAGAAAAGATTCTAACATTACATATTGACGACGATTGGTAAAAGGAAGTTAAGGATAATTACAGAGAATATACCATGATGGTATTGAGGTATGAAGGTTATTCAATTGACAATGACAGATTGTTGAGGTATAACAATAGAATTAATGTATCACGTAATGATGAATTAAGAAGTTTTATTTTAAATGAAGCTCATGGAGAAGTGTACATGGCTCATCTTGGAGTTACAAAGATGAACACAGATCTTAAAACTTTATTCTTTGGAAGGGAATGAAGATTGATATAATACATTACGTGGAAAGATGTCTATAATATTAGCAAGTGAAGGATAAACATAGACATCCAACATGATTTTTACAGCTAAATGTGATTACTGAATCGAAATGGGAAGTCATTTCGATGTATTTTATTGTTGGATTTCCATTGAAGACAATGATACATGACTCTATTTTTGTGGTCGTTGACACTCTAAGGAAGAGTGCACACTTTATTCCAATTCATATGACGTATCAGGCTCCGTACATATCTAGAGTCTTTGTTAGCAAGATTGTGAGATTGCATTATGTACCAAGAAAGATCATATCTGATCGAGGGTCTATGTTTACTGAAAAATTTTGGAGTAGTTTCCAAGAGTCCTTGGGAATGTAAATTAATTTTAGCACCACATATCACCCTGAAACAAATGGACAGAATGAAAGAACGAATTAGACTTTAGAGGATATACTATGAATCTATGTAGTGGATCAACAGAAATGTTCGAAAGAATTCTTACAATTGGTAAAATTCACGTACAACAACAGTTATCAAAGTTCGATTAAGATGGCACCGTATTAGTTTATTTATGGATGACCATGTCAGACACCTCTAAGATGGAATCGAATAGGGGATAGGGTCCTAGTGAGACTAGAAGTAATCCAAGAAATAAATAGCATATGAGAACTATAAGATAAAGGATTAAAGAAGCAAAATATCGATAAAAGAGTTATGTTAATATGCATTGCATTGACTGCATTTATGAGGTTGGCGATAATGTTCTCTTGTGGGTAAAACCATAGAAGGGTTTGATTTAGTTTGGAAAGAGTGATAAACTCTCTCCTAGGTTTGTGGGACATTTCAAATTTGTTGAAAGGAAAGGAACCATGGCTTACTCACAAGCCTAACCTGATTCTTTGAGGCACACACATGACGTATTTAATGTATCTATTCTACGACATTATATTTTGGATTTGTCACATGTTATTGACTTTATTTCTTTACAGGTATCTGATGAGGGTGCTCTCATGGTGCAGTCGATCTACATAATCGACCATAGCACTTGAAACATACGACGTCACATAGTCAATCAGGTGAAGGTCGAGTGTGACAGTTATAGTCTGCATTATGCTACATGGGAGGGTGCATATGCGATGCATCAATAGTTTCCTTATTTATTCAATAGATTGGATATTTAGACCTGTGTCAGATACATTTATTTCTTTCATTTAAACTGTAGAAATTTCATGATGAAGTTTAAAACAAGAGGGGGTGTATGTAACATCCAATTCCACTAATCACATTTTATATAGAATTATTCTTTGACGACACTTATGAGAAAGTGATGCGGTTATAATATATTATGATTATTCTTTGATTATGACTTATATTGTGATCTCATTCTCACTATATGTTAATTTCTAGATGTATATATATTGACAAGTATTATTGATGAGTTCTCCTTAGTGTGAAATATACATGACATGTTGAGTATGTCGATGGAGTCAACATACTTCCTTGAACTCTAGATTGAGTCATGGAGTGGACTTGTATTTGGTTGGAGTTTTGAGTATTGATTTACATGTATGGGTTATATGATGATTTAGGTATGGATGTTATATATATGCATTATTGACATTGTTCTTTTCAGTTGATACAGTCTTGGTTATGCCTTATAATATGACTCACATATGGATTAGGGGTGATACACAAAAACTAGCACTACGTGTGGATGCGTCCATATCACATCCTACTAGCACTCTCGTCATGACCTGAACTGTAGGTTAATGATTACCTAGTTCGATAGGTCCATGATTCCATGAGGACGTACTAAGTCAGTCGCTCACAAATAATTCTAAGGGGTGCGTAATAAGGCAGAATCCTTATTGCTTAGAAAATCCCTTAGTCTCTCATAAGGTCGACCAAGTGGAGTGTTGACTCCAAGCCTCTCACATTCTTCCAAACTAGTAAAAAGGCCAGTGGCACCCATGGAGCATGGAAGCGCATCTTGAACGACACATCGCATAATCAAATGGTGAGTTAATAAATCTAGAAGGCCTATAAATTAAAATAAAAGTACTTAGGCTTTGAGAAAAGAGAATACATTTGATCATTAATCTATAAACAAGAAACTAAAAAAGAATTTAAGTATAATAGGTTTGACTAAATTTAAAACATCAAAAAGGAAAAAGGGAATTAGACTAGTAAACTAAATAAAATAATAAATAAGAGTGAATTGGGTAGATGCACATGTGTGCATGAAAATAATGAAAGGGATTTTTAAATAAAAAAAATTAAAACATGAGAGAATAGGTGGTTCACATAGAGTAGCATCTTGATTCAGTCAACTACTACTCCTAACTAAGAGAAGACTCATAATCCAACTCAAACTAAAATCTAGTTAGGGGACAGAAAACAAATGAAGGATTGGGGAACTAAGTGACAAATAAGAGAAAAAATAGGAACAAATTGGGGAATGTAAGGAGATTTGTCTATTTAATTAAAACAAAAGTGAATTACGATGTGCAAATTGGGGATATTGTGACAAGTGTAGTAGGTGAATAATCCTTGATTAAATTATAAAAAGAAAAAAATTATTATTTTTGCACGATAGGACAAGGGTCATTGCTAATTTTCCTATAAATGAAATGGAGAGGAACAGAGAAGAAATCACATTTTGGGAAGTATTGTTATGTTGTCAAAAAAATTCTGGACTAGTTTACTTGTGGAGTGTTGGGATTGCAAACTTGTGCAAGAGGTGGAAGTCTCTCCTTGAGAGGGAAATTTTGTGTTATTGTGTTCTTGGTTATCTGTGGGTGGTCCCTTTGTGGGACGAGGAGCTAAGGGGGAAGAAGAGTACTCCTAATATTGGGTGGGAGGTACCGGTGAAATCCTTAGATTAGTAGGCAAGACTGAGAAGAATGCATGTGAGCTTTCACATTTGAAGATTTCTCCAATTCATCATTTACTACCTTGATCGGTATTTAAGATTTGGGTATTCTATTATTCAAAATTTATATAAATGGTTATGGCATCTTAATTTTGCATAGAATAGATTATATGTTTATTCTCTCCGATTGTTCTACCTTGTACTAAATCATGGTTAATAATACAAATGTTTCAGTGCAAATATTTAATAGATCTGCATGCATGTTATCGAGATATTTTTAACCTTGAGATTATTGATTTAAGTAAAAGAAATCGTGTAGTTTTTAAATGAGGGAATTAGCTTTCATAGTATGAATGTAGGATTGATAACTTCGATTGTACAAATTTTCTTCTGCATATATATTATTATTGATTACTTCTATTAAGAATATATATACGATTGCATAATTACAGTCATGTATAATAACAAAGTTACAATAAGAGGATTCATGTTCGCAATGACGCAATTATTCAAATGAATAAATTGTACAAACTTATTCCTTAAAATTTCTATATAATAACAAGTATTCTGAGTTTATGATTACCATTTTTTTATTATACAAATCTAGTATTGTCTTGGATTTTCCTTTCGCCAATATATAACAATATATAGATCGTCTGTAAATACTGAGGTTATTAAATGAAATTTGCCACATTTCAATGTGAATTTATAGTCGGGTTTTTACTTATAGTTAATTATTTCAATAAATTGCCCGTTGTTATAATGTCAAGTTACTCCTCTCTGCGCGGATGTTTTAGAGCAATTTGATCAGGAGTAAACTTTAAATCATAGTGTCAATATCTTTTAAATTGTAATTGCAAATTTAATGGAAAATATTATGAATTGATCATGGATCTTTGAGTCATGTACCAGTTGTCAGTCCAGTGTATACCTAACTATCACCTAGTTATTTTCCACTTAACTTCACATGCAAACTTCTAGTTGTCTCGTATAACTTTTATCCAAAGAAATTATGGTGTAACCCTAAATCCGTGGTCAACGGATCTCGTTTGTCCCTTAGATATATCAATTACTGGTTTTTCGATTTCTTAGTTTATAAAATAAAAGTGTTAAAATCGATATCTCCTTGATAATCCATGGGGCTTTATAAATCCTTACGACTTGGTTAAATTCTACCTGATAAGCTTGAAGCTCGAGCAGATTTAAACTTGCATGGAAATTAATATTCTTATGTGGAGAGTCTTGTCGAATAGCCTGATAAATTCTTAGAAGTGGTGGAACCCATGTATTATGTGGTTCCATTGGGATGGAAAGCCATTTTCTTCACTCGAAAATTTTCTTGGATAACATTTCTGTAGTGTTCACAACATTTATTTAGGGGCGCTACGCCCTTAGGTTTTCTTGTCACATGTCTCCATTTAGGATTAATCTGACGACCTTGAAGAAGAATGGATTTTTCCGTTGATCTGGACTAGGATTTTAGTGCCAATACAATTTAATGATAATCCCGAGTTTCTTGGGAAGCCTTTCAAGCCCTTATTAATGGGTTTAGGAAAAAGCGTGATGATTAAACTCCTCGTACCTCCACCTCTTGAACATTTTTTTTGTTTATTTTAGGGGATCCCTCTATATTCCTGTAGCTTAACTGGAAGAAGTATTTCTATACATAAACTTTCTCGAATTTATAAGATTTTTTCTAAATCTATTTTATTAATCTATTGATTCCATCTTTTTCCTGTTTAGTTACTTCACTGAGCTTGTGGAGGACTTTAAATTAGAATCCAGCCACGTCTCTGCAATTCAATGGGTGATTAAGTCCCTTAATTATCGTATTGAAATTAATATAATAATCATTCCTCGTCATTTGTGAATGATATAGATCTTGCATTAATGTTTGGTTACGCCTTTAGTGAGAAATTTATCGGATTTGCAATAGACAGTATTAATTCTTGACATATTGAATTTANAACAAAGAAGGAATATTCCAAGATAAGTCATTCTTGATTAGGTTGGATGTTAGACAAGATTGGGTATTGGAATATAGATACCTTCATGTTAGTCATAATGGGTGAGTCGTGAGATCTTAAATGGTCAAAATCAACCAAATGATTCATGGACTATGAGCGTTGATTATGTGTCTTGAAGGTCCTAACCTTAAAGGGTAGGATTGGGTGGATAGACATATTACTCTTTCTATCTTCGTGTGATATGATGTTAACGATGCAACATGTTAGACCTATCAAATGTTTTTGATAATTGTATCGTGACCTTGTTGTGAAAATTATATTAAATAAGATTAGATAATGTACCTATTTTTGTCATTGAATATGAATGTTTTGTTTATGTAATTGTGACACCGGATAATGAGTAACTTGTTAGTATATATATATATATATATATATATATATATATATATATATATATAATTACAACCTACTTGTAGTATTTTCTTACATTTATGTTGTGCATGGAGGGTTCTACTGTAACATCCCGCTCTTACGCACACCTGATTTGACTTATTCTTTGAGGACACTTGTGTGCAAGTGATCCGGTTCATTATATCATTGACTGTTTCGATTATGGATTATGATGATATTGTGGATCTAATGATATGTTATTATATTATATTTATATCGACAGGTGCTATTGAATGGTTTTTTCTGAGTGTGCAGGACTTTGTACCGATTGAGGTTGTCAATGGCATCGATGGACCCCCTTAGACTCCAGATTGAATCAAGGAATGGACTGTTATGGTTTGAGTGTTTTTTATATTGCATATGTGACATATGACTGATATATTATGATGTTGTTTTTCGATCATTGACATGTTTCGTTGATGGATGTAGGGTGACGATAGCTTCCTAACCAGACTCAAATTTGGAGTAGAGGGGTCATGCATGAAAACCAGAGATATTGAGAGAGAGGTGTGGCAGTAGCCATGCAATAGCCTACTAGCACTCTTGTCGTGGCTCAAACTGTAGTTTAATGATTACCTAGTTCAATAGATCCATGATGTCGTGAGGGAAGCCTTTGACAGTCGCTCATGATGATTTTAAGGGCTGCGCAAATAGGCAGGGTTCTTACTCCTTAGAGGTGCTTAGTCTCCCACAAGGTCACGTGATAGAGTATTGACTCCAAAGGTTTGGCGTCTACCAAAATCAGTTAAAAGGTGAGTGGCACCCTTGGAGCACGTAGTGCATCTTGAAGGGAATGACGCGTAAATGAAACATGAATACAGTCGAGTGGAACCCTTGGAGCACATAGTGTGTCTTGAAGAAAACGTCGTGATTTTAACATTGGTGAGTTAATGAACCTAATACCTAGAAAACTATGTCTCCTTAGGACTTGATCAACCTTAAAATGAGAGATTGCATGAGTAAAGATTAATAATTATAAAATTTCCCTTAAAAACAATTTATGTTGAGCCTAAAGAATTTAAATCCTAGGTCTAAATAGGTCTTGAGAAATAAAATTTAATTAATGAAGTAATAAAGGTCACGATGAAGAAAATGGGGGTGAAAATTAAAATTGAAAAGAAATTTTTTTAAATGATTAAATTATTTAAAACATTAATTTTTGGCTAAGTACAAAACCTGCTAATTTATAACTTAGATGAAAAAATGGAAACTTTAATACAAAAGGAATGTGTAACACAGAAGGGAATCTAGTCTAGAGAACTTTCTAAATTCGAACTCAACTAATTTTTAAGAAAGGTGTTAGTCATTAAGGGAATAAAGGGACAATGAGGAGCATTTTTAGAAACTCTTTTAGGTGGGTGAGGAAAATTGGAAAACTAAATTAATTAAATGAAATGAAATTCTGGTGCAACTAAGGGATCGGATGACAAGTGTATGGGGGAGAATTTTTGTAATTAATTAAAAATAATAATAATTAATGTTCATTTTGGAAAAAAATCACTAAGAAAAATCTATAAAAGAAATGTCGAAGGAGGAGAATGGATGGTGTCTCGTATGTGTAAGGTTATGCTGTCGGATTTTACTCTTGACTGATTTTTCTTCTTTGAGTTGGGACACCCAAATCGGATAACAAGTGATAGTTCGACCTTGTGATGCGAGCTCAGAGCTACCTTTCTCTGGTTTGTGTGTGTGTGTCCTTTGCATCTCAGGGGATCATGGGGAATAAGAGTACCCATAGTGTTGGTTGGGAGGTATCGGTGAGGTCTCATCAGTTAGCGAGGAAGAGATCGATAGAGAGCAAGTGTGGGACAATTGTTTAAGATTATGTGCCATTGGTTACAGTATTTTGTTGATTTTTACCTTGCAATGAATTAGTTTCATTATTCCATTATAGTTTCATGTAAATGGTTATTTTATATGATTTCGTATTCGATAATTGTGGATTAAAATTTATGTTATATGTGATGTTGGATCTCCTTAAATTCTGTGTAAAATCAATGAGTAGAATCATGAATTAGTTTCAACATTTTAGTATGGTTGATGTAAATGATTTTTTTTTCTCAACCTTAATTTTCCGTTAATGTGATGTTGGATTCACTCATTTTTGTGCATAGTCGTTGATGTTGTCCCTCCCTTTTGTGTGTAATAAAGTCTGTTGTTTGAGTGTTGAAATCATTGTGCACTAAGGAACCGGTGCGTCATACCGGGTGATCCCATTTAAAGTGCTTCTATAATGTATGCAATCTAGTGTAGGATAGATTCAACTGGTATTCTTCTCTCTGATTCATGTTTTTTTTCCTAACACGATTTATGTGCTCAATACATGGAGTAAATACATATCTCTAAACCTAGTTCCATCTTCATTCTGCAATTAAATGAAATGGTCACTAATGATGATTTAACTCATGTCTCTTAAATGATACAACTATTCCATGTCACTTAAATGTTGATTGGGTTCGATTATGGTACAGGTATGTAGATAGAAAGAGCCTTATAGAAATGATTTCCTTGCATAATACTTAGATCTTTAAAATCTGATATAGTCATGAAGGAGTTCTTCGGTATTTTGCGCAGTAATTGGTACCAGAGGAGGGACCTGCGCATTTTTATTTCATGTGTTGAATAGATTATTCTATATGAACATGTCTTCCTCTTATGATGAAAGAGATATCTCAGTCTTATCCTGAAAGTTATAAAAATCTATGACTCTGTAACCTACTCAATTAAAATTTAAAAGTTCTTTGGCGTATGTGGAGGGCCAACTCCTTTCTGAGTTCCAAAATCCCTTTATTGATTTAATTAACCGCTCATTTATGTGAAAGGTGAGTAATTAAATATTATCATCGCACACGCAAGTTAAGTCTCTACAATTTTACTAGAAAATCCGAACTGATCCATTGATGCCATTACTCGAAAAAATATGAAACAAGATTCCTTTACTTTCAAAAGAAAAGATACAAGCACTCTCAATTCAGGCATCAATTGCATTTGTACAATCGCTCCCATAGTTAGCGCATTTCTTTTTGGTAAGATTCAGGTAGGCATATCAATTTCATTTAAGTGTCTTGAGAATTGTTGCATTTTAGGAAAGGGGAAACCCCTATAATTTACAATTCAATTGGGAATTTAACCTATTTGTTTAGGTTTCAAACTTTACGTGATAATTGTTCCTCCTATCACGCCATGTTCTTGATAAATTGTTGTGCTTTCATCCTTGCTTCATCCACCTTGTTGGAGAAATTAATTTCTCTACCTACCCACCTACCACACCGACGCTTCGACTCCTTTCTAGAGAATTCCTTTCCACTGACACTCCAGATTGTTTCGTGAAATATCTGGATCCTCCAGATGATTCCATTTTCTCTATATAAACAATCTATGTAACCATTTCACTTATTCAGAAATAAAAATTTGTTTCACTGTGCATTGTAGAGTGTTACTTTGCTTTTGCCCACTCATCGTGGTATTAGAGAGAGGTGACCGAGTTGTTGTGCATTGTGTTGAGGAAGCTGCAGCTTCCAGTAAGAGTTTAGGAGAGATGTAGAGTGTTAGCGAATTGTTGTGATAGTTGGAGAGGAAGTCGTAGCTTCCAGGTTAGTCGTGAGAGTCGTGAGGGCTGCAGAAAGTTCGGGAGATAGCCCAGGAACCGATCTGAGATTCCAGTCTTCTGCTGTAACAGTAAGCGGATGGTGTTGGACATTGCAAGAGGCGGCAGAGGCCTACCTGGTGGGTCTGTTCGAGGACACCAATCTGTGCATGATCCACACGAAGAACGAAGAGGGCATAAGTTTTTTTTACCGAAGATTGACAAAATCATGGAGAAGATTACTCTGCGGGTGAAATTCCTCTACATTTGTCAAATTTCTTTGCAGATTCGGGATCATAAAGTGAGGGTTTTGACAGTATTTGAAGCTGCGTGGTGATTTTAGCGCTGAGGCTACATGAAAGAGATGATAGAAGAGCCCAGACCCATGAGAAAAGAACTGTCATGGCTGAGAGAGGTGCCCAGTTTGATTTGTTTGACCAGTGGAGCCCGTGTAAAGAAATAAGTATAGATTCTAATTATGTTGATGTTTTTCTATCATAGCAAGGATCCGTGAAGGAAGATACCGCATGAAGAGAACCCGTGAAGATCCTCCATTAGAGAAAGAAGACCAGGCATACTACTGCTCAGCTCTAAGGCTTGGTTGTTCTAAGGTCAAAAGCCTCCTTTGTTATTATCTTAATCATTTTTCACCCATTTCTCTATAGAGGAAAATAGCAAAGCGAGATTTGTGTAGCTGTGTTTTGACTCTCTTACAGAGGAACGTCTGAGGTTCCAAGCCCACAAGAGGTTGTGGTGAAGATTTGCACCAAAATATTGTTGGGCTGAGGGAATGAAGCAGTGGAGTTCCTTGTAAACTGGTGACAATTTATGGATGTCTCTCTGTTATTATAATCCTTTGACTATTTTGCTGGATTTTTTTTACAGGATTGTCATTAGAGCTTGATTAAAAAAAAAAAATGGCATCAGGCATGTTTCAACAACTTATGATCCCAACATTTTCTAGGAAAAATTATGATAATTGGGCATTTATAATGAAATTAGCATTTGACTCATATGAGATAATAGATATAGTAATGAATGGCTATACTGAACCACAAGATGAGTCTGTTTTGAGTGTTGATGAAAAGAAAAAGCTTGATGAAAATAGGCAAAAGAGTAAAAGGGCTTTGCAGATAATTGGACAAGCATTGGACGATTCAGTTGTTGGAAGGATTAAACCAACCACTACATCCAAGTAAGCATGGGACATTGTAGAGACATCATATCAAGGCACTAGCAAGGTAAAAATTGTCAAACTTCAAGCACTTAGAAGGGAATTTGAAAACTTGCAAATGAAAGATTATGATTCAATATATCAGTTTACATATCGTGTTATGGAGTTGGCTAATCAAATAAGGCAAAATTGTCATGAGCTAGCAAATCAGAAGGTTGTAGAAAAACCTTTAAGAATCTTGCCTAGAAAATTTGATGCAATAGTTGTGGTAATTGAAGAATCTAAATATTTGACTAAATATTCTATGGATGAGTTGGTTGGCTCCTTGAAAAATTATGAAGACAGGTTGAAGAGGAATGACAATACCTCATTGGAGCATGCATTCAAAACAAAAATGACATTTGGTAGAGGTAGAGGAAGAGGAAATCTAGGATTCAGAGGAAGAGGAAGAGGAATAAATAATTTTCAAAGAGAAGAAAGAAAGAGTCAAGACCCTAGAGGGAGAAGAAATCAAAGTTTCACCTCAAGGGAAAGACATCGCAATCAGACATCACAAAGGTATGAAAAATCAAAGATTCAATGTTATTACTGCAAGAAGTATGGTCACTTTGAAAATGAATTCCAAAAGAGAAAAGAAGAAATGAGAAAGAAGAATGCACATTTCTCTGAGAGTAGTTCTGAGGCAATGTTTATTACATGTGATGTAGCTCAAGAAAATGCAAGTAACAATTGGTTCCTTGATAGTGGTTGTAGTAACCATATGACTGGAAATAAAGAGTTGTTTGAGGATTTGAATACATCAGTTAAAGCACAAATTAAATTGGGTAATGATAATATTGTAGAAGTCATGGGAAAAGGTGCAATCAATGTAATAACAAATAGAGGAAAGAAAACCATTCCTGATGTTTATTTTGTGCCTGGTTTGAAGCATAACCTCATAAGTGTGGGACAACTTACTCAAAAGGGTTATAGAATTTCTTTTGAGAATAATGTATGCACTATATTTGATATTCATCCTAGTAAAATGGTGATTGCAAAGATTGAAATGATAGAAAATAGAATGTTCCCATTTCACATGAAGAGTGCAATGATGGAGAAGATTGGAGCAAGTTTCAAGGCATCAAGTCAAGATAAAGCATGGATATGGCACTTGAGGTATGGCCATCTAAACTTTAAAGGATTGTATTTGTTGCAAAGAAATGAAATGGTAAAAGGATTACCACCTATTCAAGCACCAATTAGTTCATGTGAAAGTTGTATTTTTGGCAAGCAACATAGGTTAAGCTTTCCAAAAGAGAAGTCATATAGAGCTTGGGCACTGTTAGAAATTGTGCATACAGATTTGTGTGGTCCAATGTAGACAACATCATTAGGGGGGAGAATATATTTTCCGACATTCATTGATGACTATAGTAGAAAAACATGGTTTTATTTCCTTAAACACAAATATGAAACATTTAACAAGTTTAAGGAATTCAAGGCATTGGTTGAGAAACATAGTGGCCTATGTATTAAGATATTAAGATCAGATAGAGGAGGAGAATACAAGTCAAATGAGTTTTTGGACTATTGCAGGTATCATGGAATAAAGAAATAATTCACTACAAGCTATACACCTCAATAGAATGGTGTTGCAGAATGGAAGAATCGTACAATAATGGAGATGGAAAGAAGCATGTTGAAAGGCAAGAATCCATCTAATGAATATTGGGCTGAAGCCGTAGCTTGTGCAGTTTATATATTGAACAGGAGTCCAACAAAGATTGTGAGGGACATGATTTCTCAACAGGCATGGAGTGGTAAGCATCATAGTGTTTCTCATTTTAAAGTATTTGGTTGCATTGCATATGCACATGTACCTAAACAAAGAAGGAGTAAATTGGATGATAAAAGTGAAAAATGCATTTTTATTGGTTATGATGAACAATCTAAGGCATATAATTTGTTTAATCCTATAACCAAGAAATTCATTGTAAGTAGAGATGTTGTATTCAAAGATGAAGAATCATGGCATGGCAATATAGACAAGACAATTACAGGTACAAGAATACTATATGAAGAACAAGAAAAAGGTCAAGGAGAACAATCAAATGAGCAAGGAGGAATACCATCAAGAATTCCACAAGAATAAAACTCACAAAGGCAATATGAGCAAGGAGAAACATCAAGTCCACAAGTAAGTTATGTTTCAAATCCTACACTTGAATCATTAAGATCAAGATTAAGAGGCAAAAAGACTATAAGCTTGCAAGAAATATATGGTCAAGGAGATAGGATAGATTTGCAATCCAATTTTTCTCTATTTACTCAAGATCCAATATACTTTGAATATGCAATTAAGGAAGAACATTGGATTACTGCAATGAATGAAGAAATGGAGTCTATTAAGAAAATTGATACATGGGATCTAGTTGATTTACCTAAGGAGAAAGAATGCATAGGTGTGAAATGGGTGTATAAAACTAAATATAAGGCAAATGGAGAAGTTTACAAACATAAGGCAAGATTGGTAGCTAAATGATTTGCACAAGAATATGGAGTTGATTACAATGAAACATTTGCACCTCTAGCAAGACTTGACACAATTAGGATGGTACTAGCTATTGCAGCTCAACATAATTGGAAAGTTTATCAAATGGATGTCAAGTCAGCCTTCTTGAATGGATATTTAGAAGAAGAAGTCTATGTGAGGAAACCACTAGGGTATGAAGTAAAAGGTCAAGAAGACAAGGTTTATAGGTTGAAGAAGGCTCTTTATGGATTGAAGCAAGCACCAAGGGCTTGGTATAGCAGGATAGATTCATACATGATAAAAAATGAATTCATAAGAAGCACTAGTGAGCCTACACTATACACCAAAGTCAATGAACAAGGTCATATCTTGATTGTTTGCCTATATGTTGATGATTTGATCTATATAGGTAATCTCTCTATTGATATGTTTAAATCAGCAATGAAGAAGGAATTTGAGATGACAGACTTGGGGTTAATGAACTATTTTCTTGGAATTGAAGTCACACAAAATGATAAAGGCATTTTCATCTCTCAAAGTAAATATGCAAAAGATGTCTTAAAAAGGTTTAGAATGATAATCTGCAGTCCAGTTTCTACATCTGAGGTAGTTGGCAAAAGACTAAGTAGAGAACAAAATGAGATGGATTTTGACTCAACCATATTCAGAAAATTGGTTGGAAGTTTGATGTATCTGAGAGCGACTAGGCTAGATATAATGTATGGAGTCAGTTTGATTTCTAGATTCATAGACACACCAAATAATTCATATTGGCAGGCAGGAAAAATGTTATTAAGATACATTGCAGGGACTATGAATCATGGCATTTTGTATTCCACTTCAAATAATCTGTAGTTGGTTGGATACACAAATAGTGATTTTGCAGGAAGCATTGATGACAGAAAGAAAAAATCTGGATATACATTTCATCTTGGAACAAGAGTTGTTGCATGGGCATCAAAGAAGCAACCAATAGTGACAATCTCATTAGCAGAAGCAGAGTATGTAGCAGGTAGATCAACAACATGTTAAGCAGTTTGGATACGAAGAATATTGAAGGATTTAATGCATAATCAATAGGATCCTACTACAATCTATTGTGACAACAAGTCTACCATTGCACCATCAAAGAATCATGTTTTTCACAAGAGGACTAAGTATATTGACACAAGATATCACTTCATTCGAGAACTTGTCAACAATGGAGAACTAATCCTACAACATTACAGATCAAACGAGCAACTTCCAGACATATTTACAAAGGCTTTAGAACAAGACCAATTTGAGTATTTAAGAGAAGCATTGGTCATTGTACATATTGGTGTAATTAGTAGTAGAAATTAGGGGGGAGTGTTGGAGAAATCAATTTCTCTACCGACCCACCTACCATACCGACGCTTCGACTCCTTTCTAGATAATTCCTTTCAACCGACACTCCAGATTGTTTCGGGAAAGCTCTGGATCCTCTAGATGTTTCCATTTTCTCTATATAAACAAGCTATGTAACCATTTCACTTATTCAGAAATAAAAATATGTTTCACTGTGCATTGTAGAGTGTTCCTTTGCTTCTGCCCACTCACACCTGAACGGGGCTCACTACTAATCTCTCTCACATCCTTGACTCACTTATTTGTTGATCCTTTATATAATCGATCACTCCAAGGTTAGAATGCACAGATCCAAGCTGGAAATAGTGGAGTGTCCCTTAGATTATTTTCATAACATTCTAGCGGTGGACATTGTTGGCTTCTCTGATTGTTGAACTCATTTTTCATTTGTCCAAAAATGCCCAGCCATAACGCATTTCCTTGTTTTCCTATGGAACCTTCCTCCATGCCCAGCCTGAATGGATTTTCCTGTTGCATTCCTACTTCAATGCCTACGCGAACTTGTATGACATATTCCTTCCTTGCACTCAACGAATCGCTAGAATTACTTTTAAATTTTTAATGCAACGTTTTTGCAGCCCCAAATCCATGGGAACACCCTCGTGCTTGAATCCTATAGCATCTATTTCTTAAATTAATACCAACATCTTCCCATCTACTGTTAAATATAATGTAACCTCAACAGTCTAACTGTACACTACCAGCTGTATTGGACAGTTTCACTTTCTATTTTTGTCTTGCTTCATCCTATTTAGCTCAGCCATCTGCCATTGCATTGTATGAACTTCTTCAGTACTTCTTCATACATTTCAATATACTGTTATATTATTTTCTCTATGTATTTATCTTTGATTCACAATTTATCATGGTATCAGAGCTTCAGCTGTAAGCCTCTTCACACAGTCCAGAGAGCAACACGATCCTCACAGCACAGAGCTTACATGGATCTCGAGAAACATTCGACACAGTCTTTTTCACAAGGATTGGAGAGTTGTTCGTCATACTCTCGAAACATCCTCGCAGGAAAATTCCATGAGGAAGCAAACCGTCATACTCTCATAGATCAGCGTAGGAAGCTTGCAGAGGTTGCAGAGCATACTACACTCAAAAGAACAAGGAAGCAGAGACCGAGAAAGAAGAAACTTTAAATATTCTAGCACATTTTTCAAGAATCGTCAAAGATTGACGAAGAAGAGCTACAAAACAAAATAACTCTTGAATAATTCAAAGAACTCGTTCAAAATCGATAAAGATTGTTGCAGAAAGTAGGATCGTTTAAAGTTTTTTGAAATTCGCTCAAATCTGTCAAAGATTGTAGCAGTGAACAAAGAATTCATGAAAATCTTTCAAATCCTTGAAAGATTCACAAATATTTCTTCCACAGGAGAAAATTCCATCAAATTCAGCAAAGATCACGTTTAATGTGCAAAGAACAACCATTAAGGCCGTAAGATTCATCCTGCGAATGGATCCAAAGTGGGAAACTAGTTCATAAGGGACGAGGAGAGAACAGAAAGGGAGAAAGCATTTCATCCATTAGATCATGTGCAAAGGCCCGACAACCATTAGATCAGCAAGAAGTTGCACGACGTTTAGTCGTTTGGAGCGCACCGAAGAATTTTTTGACTTGTGAAGTCCTGATATCATCTGGACCGTCCATCCAGAAACACGTGGCGAGATCTCGGCATTTCATGACTCGCAAGGTGTAAAGGTCAAAAGCAACCGTGAGAATTTGCAATCCACGAAATTCTGAGTTCTTCTGGACCGTTGGATCAAGAAAGATCGTGAGCCGTCGATCTTATCTCATCGCCACATCGGGAATCAGGAGTTGGACGAGAAAAAGGTTGCACTCCAAAACTTCGATACACGATATCGCGAAATCCCGAGAGGACTTGTGAGTCGTCCATCTCAGAGGACAGGTGGCAGCAGATCAAAGCATCGTCAAATCGGCATATCGGACTCTCCGGACTCCGATATCCTGATAGGAGGAAAGCTCCATTTTTTAGGGCCCAGCTGACGTCATCTCGTAAACGATCAGAGCTGTCTATTTTGAGGAGACACGTGGGTGAGATCAGGAAGGAATCGACATTCGGCATCTCACAGATCCTGGAGACAAGACGTCTGGGACATATCCAATCGTGAAATCACGAGGATCGATGACGACCGTCCACCTGCTGGAATGCGTGGCGTAAATCCAAGGAATCGGGAAAGGCTTGAAAATAAAAGGTCATCGACATTTCGGGAATCAACTTTTGGAGAGTCAAGAGACCAAGAGGTCGCACGTTTAAGTCGTGAAATCGTGATATGTGAATCTTCGACATAATCTGGGTCGTTGACTTCAAATCAACGAGGATCATTGCTCTTTGAAATCATTTCGCCATTTCGAAAACTTGAAGATCGGGGAAACGAGGAGGAAGAGATCATCATCAGAACTCGCGAAGTCCCGATTCACGATATTCCGATAAGATCTAGACCGTCAGATCACAGCATCATCTGGACCGCTGAATTGTCCAAAGGATATTTTTTCACGTTTCGGCTTTTTAAAAGGCAAAAAAAATGGGAAAAGCCCGTAGCGCTTTAAAAGTAAGGCGTGTTGTCCCATTTGAAGGATACTAAGGGCCAATTCAATCCCGATAAGCTCCCTTCGGCCATCGGAAAAATAATGTTTTATCCATAGGAGGTAAATACAAAATTTTCCTCTGTACTTCTGAATTTTTTTTAAATTTAAAATCATTGCGTCGTCTAGCAATTTATGACCATCTCAAGGTCCGATTCTTCTGGGAAAGAACTATGAGTTTTGGTCTCTTCAAATGAGATCGTTCTTGCAAGCACAAGAGTGATGGGAACCATTGGATCTTGGATATGTTGAACTAGATCCAACCGCCCTTTCTTCCATGACAAATGCACAAAGAATTGCTCAGGCAACACTGAGGAACAAAGAAAACAAAGAGAAATTCTGGATTCAGAATTTTGTGGATGATTCGATTTTCTCAAAAATCACAGGCGCTGGTACTTCCAAACAGGCCTGGGACATCCTTAAATCTTCCTATCAAGGAAATGACAGGGTCAAAACAGTTAAACTGTAGACCTTGAGAACACAATTCGAGACTCTAAGGATGACAGAGTCTAAAAATGTGGATCAGTTCATGACCAAAGTCATGGGAATCATGAACTAGATCAGATTGACTAGCGAAACCATCACTGATCAACGAATTGTTGAGAAAATCCTCAGAAGTTTACCCAAGAAATTTGAAATGGTTGTAACAAAAATCCTTGAATCCAAGGATCTGTTAAGATTTTCAACAGATAAACTAATTGGTTCTCTGGTGACACATGAGACCAAACTACATCTCACAGATGAGTCAATCTCCAATGCCTTCAAAACTCAATTCTCCTTCAGCAGAGGGAGAGGCAGAGGAAGAAGAAGAGGTCACCAAGGAAGAGGGAGCAATCAAAATAACTCTCACTCCAGTGGAGGTAACCGACAACAATATCTGAATCAAAATTTCCAAGGTCAAAGACATCAGCAACAAAATCAACATCAGAATTTCCAGCCTCAAAGAGGTAGAGAGAGAAGATCAAATGAGCAATCAGGCATTCAATGCTATTACTGCAAAAAGTATGGGCACTATGAATCTGAATGCAAGAAGAAGAAAGAAGATTAGCTCTCAGGCAGAGCTCATGTGTCAAATCACACAGGAGAAAACTCAAGAGATATGTTTCTTTCGTGCCACAAGACTGAAGAACAATCTAAAGATCTCTGGTTGCTGGACAGTGGATGCAACAATCACATGATAGTTAACAAAGATTTACTTTCATGCATTGATTCTTCAATCTCATTTGATATTACACTTGGAAATGATTACTTAGTCAAGGTTCAAGGAAAAGGAATTGTTCCTATTCTTACTAAACAGAATGTGAAGAAAGACATAAACATTGTCTATTGTGTACCAGATTTGAAACATAATTTGCTAAGTGTAGGACAACTCAATGAACATGGCTATAAGGTACTTTTTGAGGGAGCATCTTGCAAAATATATGACAAATACCCCGACAAAATATTAATTTTTGAAATCCATATGACTCTGAATAGGATGTTTCCCCTTACCCTCAGAACTGCAAATCTGAGTCAACCATATGCACAAAGTGCATCTACCCTGAATGAAACAATGGTTTGGCATACAAGATTTGGACATCTACCATTTTAGAGTCTAATTCTTATTCAAAAGAACTCTATGGTCAAAGGTCTACCTATCTTTAAAGAGAAAATTCCCCCATGTGAGTCTTGCATACTTGGAAAACATAAGAGAACTAGTTTTCCACAGTCATCAAATCAAGCCAAACAACATCTTGAACTTGTTTACACTGACCTATGTGGACCAATGCAAACATAGTTATTAGGTGGTAGTTTTTACTTTCTAACGTTTATTGATGATTTCAGCAGAAAAATATGGATCTATTTTCTCAGACACAAGTCTGAAACTTTTGCAAAATTCAAAGAATTCAAGGCAGAAGTTGAAAAACAGAGTGGCAAATTTCTCAAAGCACTCAGGCCAGATAGAGGAGGAGAATACAACTCCAGAGAATTTGCAAATTTCTGCAAATCTCAAGGCATCATCATGCAAGCAACAACAAGGTATACTCCACAGTAGAATGGAGTGGCTGAAAGGAAAAATCAGACAATAATGAATATGGCAAGAACACTTATTGAAGAGAAAAGTTTGTCAAATAGGTTTTGGGATGAAGTAGTAGCATGCTCAGTTTATCTTTTGAATAGATCACCAACCACCAGTCTAAAGATGAAAGTTCCCCAAGAAGCATGGAGTGGAACAAAGCTCAATGTAGCGCATCTAAGGACATTTGGATGCATAGCATATGCTCACATACCTTCTGAATTAAGGAAGGAACATGATGACAAAAGTGAGAAATGTATTTTCATTGGATATAGTGAAACATCTAAAGCTTACAGGCTTTAAAATCCAATCACCAAGAAATTAATTCTTAGCAGAGATGTAAAATTTCTGGAAAATCAATTCTGGAATGATTCATAAAATCAGCAAATGGACAGTCAAAATCCATTGTTGCCAAGTTCTGAAAATGTAGAAAATTCAGAACAGCAAGTACCTCAAACTACTCTTCCAATATTGCAGGTACAAAGACAACCTGAACACTCACAGGATAACTCAACTTCCAGCAGAGAATCATTCTCTGAACCACAAAATCAGAGAACTCGAAGTTTGAGAGAAATTCATCAGCAGTTGGATGACTTTGAACAACACAACCTTTTTGCTTTAATGTCATGTCAACCTACAACCAAAATCCATTGTTGCCAAGTTCAGAAATGTAGAAAATTCGTATCAGCAGTACCTCTCAAACTACTCTTCCACATTGGGTGTACAAAGACAACCTCGAACACTCACAGATAACTCAACTTCCAAGAGAATCATTCTCTCTCAACCACAAAATCAGAGGAACTCGGGTTTGAGAGAAATTCATCGCTAGCTTGGATGACTTTGAACAACAACACAAATCTTTTTGCTTTAATGTCATGTCAACCTACACTCCTTTTGCTGTATTAAAGCTAAAGAGACACATTGGGTTGAAGCCATGAACCAAGAAATTGACTCATTGAGAAGAACAAGACATGAGACCTTGTTGATTTTCCCAGACTCTCACAAGAAGATATATTGGCAGGCATGGGTTTACAAAACTAAACTCAATGCAGTGTATGGGTGATGTACAGCACAAGGCAAGACTTGTTACCAAAGGATTCTCACAAAAACCTGGTACTAATTATGGTGAAACTTTTGCTCCAATAGCAAGATTAGACCCTGTAAGGACTCTATTGGCCATAGAAAGACAACACAAATGGCAAGTATACCAGATGTGGATGTCAAGTCAACATTCCGAATAATGGTTTCTTAGAAGAATAAGTTTATGTCGACCAACCACCTAGATTTTAGGTCCAAGAGCACCGTACCCAAAGTATATCACCTATATCAGTTGAAGAAAGTCTTGTATGGCTTAAAGCAAGCTCCAAGAGCTTGGTACAGCAGAATTGACACTTATCTGATCAAAAGTGGTTTCAGCAGAAGTCAAAATGAGCCAACTCTTTATACCAAAACAGATCAACATGGTAAAATTTTAATTGTATGTTTATATGTTGATGACATGATCTATACAAGAAATCTTTTGTTAACAAATTTTAAACATGCCGTGCAATCTGAATTTGAGATGACAGATCTTGGCATAATGAAATACTTTTTAGGGATTGAGGTTCATCAATCAACCAAAGGAATTTTTGTCTGTCAGCAAAAGTATGCAACAGACATCATCAAAAGATTTCGCATGGAAGTATGCAATCCAACAGAAACCCCCATACCACTAGGCAAAAAATTGAGCAAGAATTATGAAGGTCCTACAATGGACTCTACTTTATACAAAAGTTTAGTAGGCAATTTGTTGTATCTTACAGCAACTAGGCCTGACATTATGTATGCAGCCAACCTTGTTTCCAGATTCATGGAATCACCCAAAGATTCTCATTGGAAAATGGCGAAACAAATTTTGAGATATGTTGCAGGAACTCTCAATTTTGGCTTATGGTACACTAAATCTGATAGTAATCAACTTTCTAGTTACACAAACAATGATTTTGCAGGCAGCCTAGATGACAAGAAAAGCACATCTGGACAAGTTTTTTAACTGGGCACGAACCTAATCTCATGGGAATCAAAGAAGCAGCCAATTGTTTCAATATCTTCTGCAGAGGCAGAGTATGTCGCTGCTACCTCAACTTCTTGTTAAGTTGTGTGGCTGAGAAGAATATTGAAAGATATGTCACATACAGAAAAGGATCCGACTCCTATTTTCTGTGAAAATACATTAGCAATTGCACTATCCAAAAATCATGTGTTTCACAAGAAAAGAAAACAAATTGACACTCGTTTTCATTTCATACACAGGCTAGTCAATAATGGTGATATTGCACTACAATTCTGTGGTTCTCGAGATCAGCTTGCTAATATCTTTCAAAGCCACTAGGAAAGTCAGTTTTTTATTTTTAGAGACAACACTTAGGCATAATGAGTGCTAATGTTTGTAACTGTTGAGTTTAAGAGGGAGTGTTAAATATAATGTAACCTCAACATTCTGACTATACACTGCCAGCTGTACTGGACAGTTGCACTTTCTATTTTTGTCTTGCTTGAGCCTATTTAGCTCAGCCATCTCCCATTGCATTGTACGAACTTCTTCAGTACTCCTTCATACATTTCAATATATTGTTCTATTCTTTTCTCTCTGCATTTCTCTTTGCTTCACAATTTATCATTTACCACGCTCCGAGTGGGACTGCCACGATTTATTTTTGCAGCAAGTGATCTCGAAAATTAAGACTAAGATTTCCTTCTTGCCACTACATAAATGATAAATTAATGCACAATGTTTTAATATAAGCAATCTTTATAATTATAATGATGTAATAACATTGTTTTAAATGAACAGTTAGAATGATTGCAATAAACCGTTTATGATCATAATAAATAGTGTTCCACCTTTATGTTTTAAAGAAACAAAGATTCATAATTATTCTAAGTCTAACTTTTTATATTATACATCATTGTAACTTAAGTATTGCAAGTCTAAACGTCATGATTATAATAAACAATGTTCTAACTTTAAGCTTTAATAAATTGGAATTTATGCAATCTTTATGATTAGAATGATGTATAAATAGTGTTTTAAATAAATTTATAATGATAAATTTTATGTATAATGCTGTCAAAATTAATGATGTAAATTTTATCATGATGTATAAAGTTTATGAGGATGAATGATGTAAAGTGTGTGATAATGTAGAAACTTTAATGATGTAAGGTTTATAATGAGGTAAAAGCTCATAAATATTGTAAAGATATAAAGATTTCAAAAGTTATAATGATGAATAGACTTTACGGATTGTAGAGTTAGAATGATGTATGATCAATTGTAGTTATTAATTAGTCAAATGTTTAAAAAAAAAATCCAAGATTTATAATAATTGCAGTTAAGGTTTTGTTATCTTAAGGTATGCATTGATTATAAGGGAGACTCCTAAATTTATAATGATGAATGTGTTCTTGACTATTATGGAGACCCCTTTCTCAATGGATTGTATATCACTTCTTGCTCCATGGAATTTATTTAATTGATGATTGATTAAATCACGTGCCTCAGATTAATTAGACTTGCGCTTCAACTTTTGCCTTTAATAAATAGATTTAGTATGTCCATTCTCTTGCGTGCTTCCAAATTTAAGGTTGAATGAAGTATTGTCTAATGTTAGGATATATTTGTTTGTATGCGCTAGAACGCCACTAATGATTGGTTGTTGTTTATTTATTTCTTGCACCTTGAAAAATGTATTGAACAAATGATTGTTATTTCTCTCTCACCATCGAAGTTTAGGTTGCTTGTGTCGAGGTTCATTATGTTCTTCATCGAGATGTGTAGCTCGATTGTAATATTCGCATTACTTTCTAATAAAAGAAAAAAAAATTACTTGTTGCATCACTTCTTCTTGTAACAATGAGGTCTATTACATATGGTATCATATATGTATCAGAGACAGTTCGAACCGCGACCTGGGATCATTACGACTTCCATTGATTATAAACTTGAATATAAAATGTTGTTAACTAAATTGATTTGTATTCATGCAGGTAATCATGGTTAGATGACGTCATGGAGGCAGACAACGGGGTGCTAGTGGAGGAGGTGTGACGCCTCCAGTAGTGTCCAGGCCTGAGGGACCTAACTCCCAAGAAGAAGAACAAGTTGTCGGAAAGGAACAAATAGTAGAGGGAGATGTGGTTGGGTTGATGAGCTCCTTCCATAGGATGTCAGAGGCCCTGATCATTCATTTGGATAAAGATGAGAATAGGGTGTCGTCACCTCATGAGTGTCCACCGCGTGACCCAGCCGATACTGGTAGTGTTCATCGAGAATTTGAGAAGGTCAAGTTTCCCAAGTTCTTTGGTGCCATGGACGACACAACCAACGAGCCATGGTTGGAGAATATGGAAATGTCCTTTGCACTTTACGACTATAGATCCAACATGAAGGTATGCATGGTGGTATTCCAATTGAAGGGGAGTGCTCTTCTATGGCGGCAGATGCTCTTGCCACAACTAAACATGGTCATCGAAGACGTGTCATGGAAACTATTCGAGGAGCAATTCTGGGACAGGTATCTGTCTAAGGAATTCGTTGAGAGTCATCTCAACGTGTTCAACGCCTTGCGACAGGGAAGTGGTACAGTGCCCAAGTACGAGGCTCATTTCATGGAGCTTCTTCATTATGCTCCACACCTAAATACCGAGAAGTTTAAGGTCAACAATTTCATGTTCATCCTTAATGTCAAAATTTGAGCGAAAGTGAGGATTTTAATGCCTCATAGGTTGCATGATGTTGTCTAGAAGGCCCTCATAGGTTAGGAAGATCTCATCAGTGGGGGTCAGAGAAGGACTCTGGTGGGATAGGAGACATCTGGTGCACAACAACATCAAATATGAGCTAGACATCCACCAGGGTATCGAGTCACTCCAAGAGGATCCACTTTCACTATGCCACGAAGACCGATGCCTCAACAAAAGACTCCCTATAGAGGACCACAACACCAGTAGCAGTTTCATCCACAGTAGTAGCAATTTAGGCCTGTTCAACATAACCGACCAAATTTTTAGGTCGTTGGGACATTAGCTTCTACTTCAGGGACGAGGAGTAGTAGACCAAAGATTGGGTGCTAGACATGTGGAGAGCCACATTACCAGTGTGACTGATCCGTTGAGAGGGCCATAACATCTGGATCACCCCAGCCCACTACATTAGGAGATTTGGGCAAGGCCCATCAAATTCATGCAGGGGTGAATAAATGCTAGGTGGAGCACCATTATACTGTGCTCGAGATGTTAGGTACCATTGTTGACTAGACCCTTGGTATTTTGATAGACGTAGGTTCTACATAGATATTTATTTACGGTGTAGCGCTAAAAATAATTAAGGTAAAGGCAATCGAACAAGTCGAATTTAGGTATGTAGAAACAACTTCGGGAGCTAATCAGAAGGTTCAAGAAAAGGTTACAGTCTATATCCTTAACCTGGGATATTTTTTCATGAAGGCCAACCTGTACGTCATGATATTAAGATCTTATGATGTCGTGATCGGTATGGACTAGCTGGAATCACATGAGGAGATACTCAACTGTAAGATGAAATGATTGAGTTTGGTTGATGATGAGGGAGAGAGATGTGTGATTGTAGGAAGGAACCAGGGAGTTTCCCTAAGGTTCATCTCTTAGCTACAACTTTGGAAGAGCATGTGCAAGTGATGCAAGATATATGTGATCCTTGCATTAAATGAAAAGGGTGTGGAAGAAGGACTAGAAAACCTTCTGGTAGTATGAGAGTTTGCGAACGTATTCCCATAGGAGTTATTGGAATTTACCATCGACCTAAAACTGGGAACTGAATTGATAGAGAGAGCGCCTTATCGCATGTCGACCCCTGAGCTACATGAGTTTAAAATGAAACTAAAGGATTTTTTGGATCTAGGAATTATACATTCAAGTGTGTCACCATTGGGAGCACTTGTTAATTTCATACAAAATAAGGATGGGTCATGGAGACTCTGCATTGACTACCGTAAATTGAACAAGCCAACAATCAAGAACCAATATCTCTTGCCAAGGATTAACAATTTGTTTGATTATATGAAGGGCACAAAGTTGTTCTCGAAGATCGACTTGAGGTCAGGGTATCACCAGTTACAGATCAAGAAGGAAGACATTCCTAAGAATGCATTCAAGATGAGGTTTCGACATTAGGATTTTATTGTTTTACCATTTGGACTGAAAAACACCCCAAGGGTATTTATGATCTTGATGAATGGGGTGTTCCGCTAATACTTGGACAAGTTTTTTCAAGTATTCATTGACAATATTTTGATTTATTCTTGGACTATGGAAGAACATGATGAATACTTGAACTTAGTACTACAGTGTCTGCGAGAGAACAAATTGTTTAGGAAATTGTTGAAATGCTCATTTTATCAATAAAAGATTTATTATTTAGGGAATGTCATCTGTGGTGAAGGTATCACTATGGATCCAGCGAAGGTCAAGGCTATTATGGAATGGCATGTGCTAAAAAATGTCCCAGAAGTGCGTAGCTTCATGGGATTAGCAGGATATTATCAACGGTTCATCGAGGGTTTTTCGAAGGTAGAAAATCCGATTAAGGAATTGCATAAGAAAAACAAGAAGTTGTTATGGACCAAGAAATGTGCGGAAGAATTTCAAAGGCTCAAGGAATTGTTGAAGACCACACTAATACTAAAGGTCTCTGATATGGAATATGAAGTTTTGGTATACACTGATGCATCCAAAGAAGGCTTAGGTGGAGTCTTGATGCAAGATGGTCGAGTGATTGCTAACATTTCAAGAAAGTTAAGAAGGCATGAGGAGAACTATTTGATGCACGACTCGGAGTTGTTATCCATTGTGTATTTTATGAGAGTGTGGAGACACTACCTTATTGGATGAAAATTTGAACAAAAAATGGACCATTGTGGTTTACAACACATTTTTATGCAAAGTGACTTGAACGCACGAAAAAGGTGTTGGTCGAAATTTCTTAGTGAGTACAATTTTGAGATTACCTACATAAAAGGAACAATGAACATAGTGGATGATGCATTGAGTTAGAGACCACGCATATTTTTGGTGATTCTTGTTTAGACAAATCTACGTGAAAATATTCTAACTTTACGGTGCAACAATGACAGGTATAAAGAGGTTAAGAAATTTATCGAACAAAACACCATGATGGTACCAAAATTTGAGGGATTTACTATGGAAAACAACGGATTAATGAGATATAATAACTGTATTTATGTATCGCCCAATGACGAGTTGATAAGTTAATCTAATGAAGCTCATAGAGTAGTGTACATGGCTCATCCAAGAGTCACGAAGATGAGGGTAGACCTTAAACACTTATTCTTATGGAAAGGAATGAAGGCAGACATAGTCAACTATGTGGTAAGACGTCTAGAATGTCAGTAAGTGAAGGCTGAACATAGACATCTGATAGGATTACTATAGCCACACGCTATTATGGAATCGAAATGGGAGGTCATTTCGATGGATTTCATTGTTGGATTATCACTGATGGTAAGGAGACATGACTCAATTTTTGTAGTAGTTGAAACTTTGATGAAGACTGCTTATTTTATTCTTGTGCGTAAGACTTATCAAGCACCTGACATAGATATATTTTTCATCTGCGAGATTGTGAGGTTGCATGCATGGTGTGCCTAGGAGGATCATATCCGATAGAGAATCGGTCTTTATGGGACGATTTTGGACTAGTTTTGAAGAGGCTTTGTGAACTCAACTTAACTTTAGTACCACATATCACCCAGAGATAGACAGGCAGACTGAAGCAACCAACCAAATCTTGGAGGACATGTTACGTATGCACATTATGGACTAACAAAAGCATTGGGAAGAGTTCTTTCTACTGCTATAATTTTCATATAACAAGAATTACTAAAGCACCATTAAGATGGTTCCATTCGAGTTTCTTTACGGGGGACCATGGAAGACACTTTTAAGTTAGGATTGGCTTGAGCATAGGGTCCTAGTGGGACCATAAGAGATCCAAGAAATGGAATATCAAATGCAAGCAATAATACAAAGGATCAAATAAACGCATGATCGACAAAAGAGTTATGTCGATGCATATTGTGTCGACCGTAGTTATGAAGTTGGTGATCGAGTCTTCTTGTGGGTGAAACCGCACAAGAGTTCGATCAAGTTTGGAAAGGGTGTTAAACTCTCTCCTAGGTTTGTGGGACCCTTCGAGGTTGTGGAAAGGAAGGGGCCCGTGGCCTATCGACTATCCTTGCTTGATTCTTTGAGGCGTATGAATGATGTTTTTCACTTATCTATTTGGAGACATTATGTTAGTGATCCTACACATGTGATTGACATGAGTTCCTTGGAGGTATCAGATGAGGGAGCGCTCACGGTGGAACCAATCTGCATCTAGGACCATCACATTCTACAGCTACGGTGTCGAACAGTCAATCAGTTCAAGGTCCAATGGGACAACTATAGTCCGCATTCGACGACCTCAAATGACGCATATGATATGCGTCAGCAATTTTCATTTTTTTTTATATCTAGACATACAGATATTGTGAGATACTTTATTTCAACACTTATATACTGTGAAACTTCGAGAACAAGTTTAAAACAAGAGGGGGTGTATGTGACATCCCGCTCTTGCACACACCTGATTGGAATTATTCTTTGAGGACACTTGCAAGTGATCTGGTTCATTATATGATTGACTGTTTCGATTATGGATTATGATGATGTTGTGGATCTAATGAAATGTTATTTTATTATATTTATATAAACAGGTGCCATTGATTGGTTTTTCTTGATTTTGCAGGACTCTAGATCAATTGAGGATGTTGATGGCATCAATTGACCTCCTTGTACTCTGGATCGAGTCAGAAAGAGGACTTGTATGGTTTGAGTGTTTTTAGTATTGCATATGTGACATATGACTGGTATATTATGATGTTGATTTTTTATCGCTGACATGTTTCGTTGATGGATGCAGGTTGGTGATAGCCTTCTAACGAGACTCACATTTGGAGTAAAGGGGTCATGCATGAAAACCAAAGATATTGAGAGAGAGGTGTGGCAGTATCCCTACCACAACCTACTAGCACTCCCATCGTGGCTCGAACTATAAGTTAACGATTACCTAGTTCGAGGGATCCATGATATTAGGAGGGAATACTATGGCAGTCGCTCACGATGATTCTAAGAGGTGTGTAATAAGGCAGGTTCCTTATTCCTTAGAGGCCCTTAGTCTCCTACAAGGTCACCTGACGGAGTATTGACTCCAAGTGTTTGATGTCTACCAAAATCAATCAAACGACGAGTAGCACCCTTAGAGCACGTAGTGCATCTTGAAGGGCATGTCGTTTAAATGAAACATGAATATAGGCGAGTGGCACCCTTGGAGTACATAGTGCATCTTCCAGGGCATGTTGTGATTTTAAAACTAGTGAGTTAATGAATCTAGTACCTAGAAAACCATGTCTCAACATGACTTGATCAACCTTTAAATGAATGATTGCATTAGTAAAGATTAATAATTATAAAATTTCCCTTAAAAAGAATTTATGTTGAGCCTAAAGAATTTAAATCCTAGGTCTAAATAGGTCTTGAGAACTAAAATTAAATTAATGAAGTAATAAAGTGGAGGATGAAGAAAATGGGGGTGAAAATTAAATTTAAAAAGAAATTTTTTTGAAGGATTAAATTATTTAAAAGATTAATTGTTGGCTAAGTACAAAACCTGCTAATTTAGAACTTAGACCCAAAAGGGGAAAATTTAATACAAAAGGAATGTGGAACATAGTAGGGAATCTAGTCTAGAGAACTTTCGAACTCAACTAGGCTTTAAGAAAGGCGTCCATCACTAAGGGAATGTAAGGGAATAAAGGGACATCGAGGAGCATTTTTAGGAATTCTTTTAGGTGGGTGAGGGAAATTGGAAAATTAAATTAATTAAATGAAATGAAATTATGTTGCAACTAAGGGATCGAGGGACAAGTGTATGGGGGAGAATTTTCCTAATTAATTTAAAAAAATGAATTTAATGTGTGTTTTGGAAAGAAGTCACTAAGAAAAATCTATAAAACAATTGGAGGAGGAGGATAATGGATGACGTTTGGTATGTGTAAGGTTATGTTGTTGGATTTTACTCTTGGCTGATTTTTCTTGTGGGAGTTGGGACACCCAACTCGGATAACGAGTGGTAGCTCAACCTTGCGAGGCGAGCTGTGAGCTATCTTTCTCTAGTTTGTGTGTGTGGCCCCTTTACGTCTCAGGGAGTTCATGGGGAAGAAGAATAACCCTAGCATTGGTTGGGAGTTACCAGTGAGGATTAAAATTTTTGTTATATGTGATGTTGGATCTCCTTAAATTATGTGTAAAATCGATAAGTAGAATCATGAATTAGTTTCAGTATGGTTGATGTAAATGGTTTTTTTTCTCATCCTCTATGCGCATGGCCCTAATTTTTCTGTGATGTTTGATTCACTCAATTTTTGTGCATACTCGTTGATGTTGTCTCTTCCTTCTTCTTGTAATAAAGCATGTTGTTTAAGTGTTGAGATCGTTACACACTAAGGAACTGGTGTGTCATCCTTGATAAAGTGAGAAGTAGAGAATGTAGAGAAAGAGTAGAGTAGAAATAGTATTCAGTATATTAGGAATGTAAGAAAAAGAGTACAAATGAAAGGAGTAAAACAGTACAATAGAAAAGGGAAACTAGCTAAGCTAAATAGGCTCAAGCAAACCAAGAAATGATAGTACACCTAGCCAAGACAGCTGGCAGTGTATAGTAAGACAGTTGAGGTTACATTATATTTAACACCCCCTCTTAAACTGAATAGTTACAAACATCAGCACTGATGATGCCCAAGTGTTGTCTCTAAAAATCAAAAATGGATTTTCCCAGTGGCTTTCTGAATATATATGTAAGCTGATCTCGAGAGCCACAGAATTGAAGTGCAATATCACCATTATGGACTAGCTCATGGATGAAGTGAAAATGAGTGTCAATGTGTTTTCTTTTCTTCTGAAACACATGATTTTTGGATAGAGCAATTGTTGAGGTGTTCTCATAGAAGATAGGAGTTGGATCATTTTCTGTATGTGACATATCTTTCAATATTCTTCTCAGCCACACATCTTGACAGGAAGCTAAAGTAGCAGCGACATACTCTGCCTCTGCAGAAGATATTGATACAATTGGCTGCTTCTTTGATGCCCATGAAATCAAGTTCGTGCCCAGGTGAAAAACATGTCGTGAGGTGTTTTTCCTGTCATCTAGGTTGCCTACAAAATCACTGTCTGTGTAACTAGAGAGTTGATTGTTATCATATTTAGTGTACCATAAGCAAAAATTGAGAGTTCTTGCAACATATCTCAGAATCTGTTTCGTCATTTTCCAGTGAGAATCTTTGGGGGATTCCATGTATCTGGAAACAAGGCTAGCAACATACATAATATCAGGCCTAGTTGCTGTAAGATACAACAAACTTCTTGCTAAAATTTTATACAGGGTAGGGTCCACTACAGGGCCTTCATCTTTCTTGCTCAATTTTGTGCCTATTGGTATAGGGGTTTCTGTTGGATTGCATTCTTCCATGCAGAATATTTTGATGATGTCTGTTGCATACTTTTGCTAACAAAAAAAAATTCCTTTGGTTGATTGATTAACCTCAATTCCCAAAAAATATTTCATTATGCCAAGATCTGTCATCTCAAACTTCGATTGCATGGCATGTTTAAAATTTGTTAATTCAAGATTTCTAGTATATATCATGTCATCAACATATAAATATACAATCAAAATTTTACCGTGATGATCTATTTTGGTGTAAAGAGTTGGCTCATTTTGGCTTCTGCTGAAACCACTTTTGATCAGATAAGTGTCAATTATGTTATACCAATATCTTGGAGCTTTCTTTAATCCATAGAAGGCTTTCTTCAACCGATATACTTTGGTTGGCTACTCTTGGACTTCAAATCCAGGTGGTTGATCAACATAAACTTCTTCTTCTAAGAAACCATTCATGAAAGCTGACTTGACATCCATATGGTATACTTGCCATTTGTGTTGGGCTGCTATGACCAATA
>SNQJ01S0009531.1:133212-146080 GCA_010110895.2 Picea sitchensis
ATCCTTCGGCAACAAGTCTTGCCTTGTGTTTTTCAATCTGCCCTTTTTCATTGAGTTTAGTTTTGTAAACCCACTTGACACCAATACTCTTCTTATGTCTAGGCAAATCAACAAGATCCAATGTCTTGTTCTTCTCAATGGAGTCAATTTCTTGGTTCATGTCTTCAACCCAATGTGGCTCCTTAGTTGCTTCTTTAAAATATGTAAGTTGACATGACATTAAGGCAAAAAGGTTGTGTTGTTCAATGTCATCCAATTGCTGATGGATTTCTCTCAAACTTTGAGTTCTCTGAATTTGAGGTTCAGAGAACGAGTCTCTACTGGAAGTTGAGTTATTTTGAGAGTTTTCAGGTTGTCCTTGTACCTGCAATCTTGAAAGAGCAGGGTGAGGTATTGGCTGTCCTGAATTTTTTTCATTTTCAGAACTTGGCAGCAATGGATTTTGACTGTCCATTTGTTGATTTTTAGATTCATTCCAGAGTTGATTTTCCAGAAATTTTACATCTCTACTGAGAATTAGTTTCTTGGAGATTGGATTGTAAATCCTGTAAGCTTTAGATGTTTCATTGTATCCAGTAAAGATACATTTCTCACTTCTATCATCCAGTTTCTTCCTTAATTCGGAAGGTATGTGGGCATATGCTATGCATATGAATGTCCTTAGATGGGCAACATTTAGCTTTGTCCCATTGCATGCTTCTTGAGGGACTTTCATATTTAGACTTGTGGTTGGAGATCTATTCAAGAGATAAGATGAGCATGCTAATACTTCAGCCCAAAATGTATTTGACAAACATTTATCTTTGAGAAGGCTTCTTGCCATGTTCATTATTGTCCAATTCTTTCTTTCAGCCACTCCATTCTGTTGTGGAGTATACCTGGTTGTAGTTTGCATGATAATGCCTTGTGATTTGCAGAAATTTGCAAATTCGTTGGAGTTGTATTCTCCTCCTCCATCGGACCTGAGTGCTTTTATATATTTGCCACTCTGTTTTTCAACTTCTGCTTTGAATTCTTTGAATTTTGCAAAGTGTCAGACTTGTGTCTGAGAAAATCGATCCAGATTTTCCTGCTAAAGTCATCAATAAATGTTAGAAAATAAAAGCTACCACCTATGGACTATGTTTGCATTGGTCCACATAGGTCAGTGTGAACAAGTTCAAGATGATGTGTGGCTTGAGTGGAGGACTATGGAAGACTAGTTCTCTTATGTTTTCCAAGTATGCAAGACTCACATGGGTAATTTTGTTCTTTGAAGATAGGAAGACCTTTGACCATGGAGTGCCTCTGTAGAAGACTGAGACTCTGAAAGGGTAGATGTGCAAATCTTGTATGCCAAACCATTGTTTCATTTGGGGTGGATGCACTTTGTGCATATGTTTGGTTTAGATTTGCAGTTATGAGGGTAAGGGGAAACATCCTATTCCGAGTCATGTGGATTTCAGAAATCAATTTTCTACTAGGGGTTTTATCATATATCCTGCAAGATGCTCCCTCAAAAAGTACCTTATAGCCATGTTCAATAAGCTATCCTACACTTAGTAGATTATGTTTCAGATCTGGAACATGATAAACATTGTTTATGTCCTTCTTTACATTTTGTTTAGTAAGAATAGGTACAATTCCTTTTCCTTGAACTTTGACTAAGGAATCATTTCCAAGTGTAATATCAGATGAGATTGAAGAATCAATGTATGAAAGTAAATCTTTGTGACCTGTCATGTGATTGCTGCATCCACTATCTAGCAACCAGAGATCTTTAGGTTGTTCTTCAGTCTTGTGGCATGAGAGAAACATACCTCCTGAGGTTTCTCCTATATGATTTGACACATGTGCTCTTCCTGAGAGTTGATCTTCTTGCTTCTTCCTACATCTAGATTCATAGTGCCCATACTTTTTGCAGTAATAGCATTGTATGCTTGATTTGTCATTTGATCTTCTCCCTCTGCCTCTTTGAGGATGGAAATTCTGATTTTGGTGTTGTTGTCTGTGACGTTGGAAATTTTGACTCTGATTCTGTTGTTTGTTACCTCCACTTGAGTGTCGGTTACTTATTATGCTCCCTCATCCTTGGTGACCTCTGTCTCTTCCTCTGCCTCTCCCTCTGCTGAAGGAGAATTGAGTTTTGAAGGCATTGGCGATTGACTCATCTAAGAGATGCAGTCTGGTCTCATGTGTCACCAGGGAACCAATTAGTTCATCTGTTGAAAAATGTGACAGATCCTTGGATTCAAGGATTGCTGTAACAACCATTTCAAATTTCTTTGGTAAACTTTTGAAGACTTTCTCAACAATGTGTTGATCAGGGATAGCTTCACCAGTCAATCTGATTTGGTTCACGATTCCCATGACTCTGGTCATAAACTGATCCACATTTTCAGACTCTGTCATTCTTAAAGTCTCGAATTGCGTCCTCAAAGTTTGCAGTTTGACTGTTTTGACCCTGTCATTACCTTGCTAGGAATATTTAAGGATGTCCCAGGCTTGCTTTGAGGTACCAATGCCTGTGATTTTTGAGAAAATCGAGTCATCCACTGAATTTTGAATCCAGAATTTGGCTTTATTCTCTCTGTTCCTCTGTGTCGCCTGAGCAGTTCTCTACTGGTTTGTCATGGAGGAAAGGTCTGTTGGATCTGGTTCTACATATCCAAGATCCACTGGATCCCAATACTCTTGTGCTTGCAAGAAGGATCTCATTCAAAGAGACTAAAACTCATAATTCTTTCCAATAATAATCAGACCTTGAGTTGGTCCTAAATTGCTAGACGTGGCCATCTTTAAAGAATTTTAACAAACCAGAAAAAAAAATTGTTGGAAAATTTCGTGTTTACCTGTTTCCTACGGATGAAGCCTCGTGCCTAAGCGTGAGCCTTGAACTTCGAGTTTCGTGACTTCGCGAACCCTAATATCGAGCTACTTTGACTCCTCGATTCCCCGATCTCCAAATTACCAAAATGCCAAATTGGCTGCAAGGATCAACGATCCTCATTGATTTGAGATCAATGACGCAGATTATTTCGGATTTTCGCGTATCGCAAGTTCACGAGACTCTCGCCTCTGATTTCCCGGTAGCCGAAATCATGATGGTGCTTGCATTGACGGTCTAGATCCTCCTATGATCTGATAGTCCAGATCATTTCGTAATTTTGCGAATCAGAATTTCTCGACTCTTGAACTCTTGTCACGATGTTCTCCAAACCCCAAACTCCGAAATGCTAAAATTTTGATGGCGCTTGTATATTCTTCCACCTGTCCTCTGAGATGGATGGTCCTGATTCTCTCACGAAATATTATATCCCCAGTCTTCACCTTCGTTCTCCCAATGCCAAAAAAAACGTCGATGGCTTCCAGATCTTCGCCAGCTGTCACTCCAAATCCTATAGTTGGAGTGATTTCAGGATTTCGCTTATCAGGGTATGGAGTGCAGTCTCCTCTCCTCATCCAATTCCCAATTCTCGATTTCGCGATAGCGTCAGATCAACGACGCACGATCTTTCTCGATCCAACGGTTCAGATCGAGTCGTGATTTCGCGATTCGTGAATTCTCACCACAATGTTCTCTGACCTTTACTCCCTTCGAGTCAGCGAAATGCCGAGATCTTGCCACATGTCCTCCTTGATGGACGGTCCCAATGATTTCAAGATTTCATGACTTTGCAAGTCAGCCTTTCTCCTGTGCGCTCCAGAGGACTAAACCTCGTGCACTTTCTCCGGATCTGAGAGCTGTCGATCCTCTGAGCGAAATCTAACAGCTGAAATTATTTTTTCGTTTCTGCACTCTCCTCGTCCTTTCTGAACTGGATTTATACCTCAGATCCATTAGCAGGACCGATCTTACGGCTGCAACTGTTGTCCTTTGCTCCTTTGACGTGTTCTTTGTTGCCTCTGTGAAGTTTTTCTCCTACGGAGGGAAATTCGTGAATCTTTCACAAATTTGAAGGAATTTCACGAATTCTTTGAATGTTTCTGCCCTCTACAACAATATTTCATGAATGTGCAAGAGTTTCACAAGATCTTTAGATGTTTCTGTCTTCTGCAACAATCTTTCACGAAATTGAATGAATTTTTTTGAAGTCTTTAAATGTTTCTGCCTCCTACAGCTCTTCTTCGTGAATCTTTGACGAATCTGTAAATGTTCACAATTCTTTACACTTTCTCCTTCCGTCTTTTTTGCTCCCTCAATATTTTGAGAGTATAGCACTCTGCTTCCTCATGTGAGCTTTCTGCGACGATCTTTTGAGCGGATGGCGCACTGCTCTCCAAGCCTTGTGAAGAAACTGTGTCCCATGTGCTCTGGTTGTCAGTTTAAGCTCTGCACTGTTGAGGATCGGGATGCTCTCGAGACTGTGTGAAGAGGCTTACTGTTGAAGCTATGATACCAGGATAAAGTGAGAAGTAGAGAATACAGAGAAAGAGCAGAGAATAGAAAAGGGAAACTAGCTGAGCTAAATAGGCTCAAGCAAATCAAGAAATGATAGTACACCTGGCCAGGACAACGGACAATGTACAGTCAGACTGTTGAGTTTACATTATATTTAACAATCTTCAGTGATCCCATTTAGAGTGCTTATCTAATGTATGTAATCCAGTGTAGGATAGATTCAGTTGGTATTATTCTCTCTAATTCAGATTTGTTTTCCTAACAGGATTTATGTGCTCAATACATGGAGTAAATACATATCTCTAAACCTGGTTCCATCTGCATTTTGAAATTAAATGAAATGATCGGTAATGATGATTTAACTCATGTCTCTTAAATGATACAGCTATTCCATGTCACTTACATGTTGATTGGGTTCGATTATGCTACGGGTATGTAGATAGAAAGAGCCTTATAGAAGGGATTTCCTTGCATAATACTTAGATCTTTAAAATCTGATATAGTCGTGAAGGATTTCTTCAGTATTGTGCGCAGTAATTGGTACCAGAGGAGGAACTCGCGCATTTTTATTTCATGAGTGGAATATATTATTCTCTATGAACATTTCTTATCCTGTCAGTTATAAAACTCTAAGACTCCGTAACCTGCTCAATTAAAATTTAAAAGTTCTTTGGCGTATGTGGAGGGCCAACTCCTTTTTGAGTTCCAAAAGCCCTTTCTTGATTTAACTAACCGCCCATTTATATGAAAGGTGAGTAATTAAATCTTATCATCGCCCGTGCAAGTTAAGTCTCTACAATTTTATTGTTCCGAAACTGATCCGTTGACGGCCTTACTGGCAAAAATATGAAACAGGATTCCTTTACCTTCAAAAGAAAAGATACAAGCACTCTCAATTCAGGCATCAATTTGAGTTGTACAATCGCTCCCATAGTTAGGGCAGCGATCTCGAAAATTAAGACCAAGAGTTCCGTTATGCCACTACGTAAATGATAAATTAATGCATAATGTTTTAATTTAAGCAATGATGTTATAATTATAATGATGCAATAACAGTGTTTTAAAAGAACAGTTAGAATGATTACAACATACTGTTTATTATTATAATAAACAATGTTCCACCTTTATGTTTTAAAGAAACAGAGATTCATAATTATTGCAAGTATAACTTTTTATAATGTACATCATTCTAACTTAAGTATTGCAAGTCTAACCGTCATGATTATAATAAACAGTGTTCAAACTTTAAGTTTTAAAAAACAATGTTTTAGAATTTATGCAATCTTTATAATTAGAATGGTGTATAAAGAGTGTTTTAAATAAATTGATAATGATAAATTGTATGTATAATGTTATATAAATTAATGACGTAAATTGTATCACGATGTATAAAGTTTATGAGGATGAATGATGTAAAGTGTGTGATAATGTACAAACTTTAATGATGTAAGGTTTATAATGAGGTAAAAGCTTATAAAGATATAACGATTTCAAAAGTTATAATGGTGAATAAACTTTAAGGATTGTAGAGTTAGATTGATGTATGATAAATTGAGGTTATTGATTAGTAGATTTAAAAAAAAAAAAAAGTGCAGGGTTTATAATAATTGTAGTTATTGTTTTGTTATTTTAAGTTATGCGTTTATTATAAGGGAGTCTCTTCAATTTATAATGATGAATGTGTTCTTGATTATTATGGAAACCCCTTATGATGGAAACCCCTTTTCAATGGATTGTATATGGCTTTTTGCGCCATGAAATTTATTTAATTGATGATTGATTAAATCGCACGCCTCGGATTAAGTAGATTTTTGTCTCAACTTTTGCCTTTGCTAGATAGATTTAGTATGTGTGTACTCTTGTGCGCTTGAAAATTTAAGGTTGAATGAAGTATTTTCGAATGTTTGGATCTATCTCTTTCCGCACATTAGAGGGCCACTTATGATTGATTGTTTCTTATTTATTTCTTGCACCTTGAAAAATGTATTGAATGAATTATTTTTATTTCTCTCTCTCCATGGAAGTTTAAGTTACTTGTGTCATGGTTCATTATTTTTTTTATCGAGTTGTGTTGCTTCATTGCAATATTGGCATCACTTTCTAATAAAAGAAAAAAAAGAAAAAAGAAAAAAATTACTTGTTGCATCGCTTGTTGTCATAATGGCGGGGTCTGTTACACTTACAGTTGAGAACTGGAGCCTAGATGGGACATGAAGGATGGGCTCAACTTCCTTTTCTAATTAACATGCATGCAACCAGGTAGAAGGATGATGCAAGCTCACATGAGCCTGGATGTCTTCCTTTAAGCCACTAATAAAACATTCTAGGTAAAATGCATCAGATAAGCCCCCAGAGAGACAACTGTTCAAATGCCATGATGAAATCTATAATTGATCCTGTTTGGTGCATCTTGGTGATTCTACCCAAAAAATGTATTTCCTATCAAAATGAGCACAAACTGCTTTAGTGAATAGGTTCCAAGTGGGATTTATTGGATAACATTTCTAATGTCACTTCCACCACTACCATGATTCTTGATCTAGGTACAAAACCCATCCATGGACTTTGGTATCATCATCCAAAATAATATTGAGTGAGAAGTATTTTTCCATTTGAGAGACTCATCTTACTCAGTTGGATCCATAAAATTTATGCATTTCAACTTTGGGAACCTTATCCCAAGAGTGTCGAGAACCCCAAGGGGAGTGGGAGAAATGAGTATGCTCATAATGGGAATGTTGAGGGTCCTCTCGATTGGGTTCTACATGATTACCGTTTTTGAATGGTTGTACGGCTTCATGGATGGATGCATGGACTTCTACAGGGAGGGGGTCATGGATTGTTGTTTGTACGGTAGCGGGGATGAAGTCCATTTGTGTTTCTAAGTTGGACATCATGGTCTCCTTGTATTCTTGGGTCTAAGCTCGGGTGGTCGTCATGGTAGCAGCTTACACAGTAGATGAGGTGTCAGGACTGAAATTGGGACCACAAGAAATGAGATGAACCAACGTGGTCAGGAGAAATAGAGGATTCCAATGGGATAGTTGTCAAATAAGGGTGTCTCGGAAAGGGGTGGGACCATAGAGAGTAAAGGATTAAAAGTGAAGGATACAACTACGATGAGAATGAAGAGAGGAATGAAATGGAGTAGGTTACAAATAAGGGTCCTCACAGGCCCCAGACTCCGAGTTATACTTCGAGTTGAATAATACTTCGAGCTGAATAATACTGCAGTGACGAAATGGCCAGTTGTTTAATAGGAAGAAATGTGTAGGAATTTCACAAATGAAATGCAGGAGACACGGTTTCAGATCAATAGATATTTTTTGTTATGTTTATGTTTCCATCACAATTGTTAGGCTATTCAAGGTTTCTATAGGAAATGGTTTTCCTTGTGCTATAACTCTCTAATATACGTGTGAGGTCCAATAGTATTACTTGACCCAATATCTCAGGGAACCAACTAAGGAGGCTAGACCATGCCCTTATCTATACTACCTCACTATCGAGGTACTAGAGAGTATCTCCATGAGTGTTGTTCTTGGTGGAGTTATAGCAGTCAGGATGCTGATAGGTTTATATACGAAGGGATTCATGATATCTAGGTTGATCCATATACATCTGTTGTCTCATGCGCTACCACTTGAAGGGGTGGGCAACCAACAATGTGCGATTAAGCCTCACTTGTATTTCCTGCGTGTATGAGTCCATGATCATGGGTTTATGCACATAACAACACATCTATGTAGCTTAAATATGTCGGAATATGTCTTTACACTTAAAAAAAATTACCCCACAAGTTTTTCCTATGAAAGAGCTTTGATACCACTTGCAATATTCTAGATATAATATTGTATGTAGAACAACAATATTTAGCAAGCAATGGCAGAACAACAATGATATATCGAGAACAATACTAGAATAATACCAGAATAACACAAGGATGAGCACCTTTATTAATCATATAAATGTCCACTTTCCTCTTCGAGGGGGAATCCTCCAACAGAGCAAAGCTCTATTACAATAATCTCCAAAAAAAAAATATCCAGTGCCTCCTACTCTTATTTATACTAATTATATCTTCTAAGGAAACTAGAGGAAGATATTTCTAAAAGCATAAGATTCTAATAAGTATTCTTACATTGAATTATTCTCCTTTATTTATTAGGCCTTATTAACTAATGTCCTCATTTATTACATAGAAAACATATCATAATAACTAATGACCCATGGAGAGGGGTTAGGATCGGATCCTAACACAAACAGAGTTCCACTCCTTAGCCACATAACTTTTGTATAGCTCATAAAATAATCCTTTTGCTAACGCAGAAGTTCTCACAAAGCAAATTATCTTTCTCCACAACATACTAAGAATTTTCTTGCCTCCCACATATTTTGTATTTATCATTTTTCTTTTCCTAGGAATTTTCTTCAATCAATTTCCCTTCTTGGAAATTTGAAGCTTTAAAAATCCTTTATTTTTAGGGGTTGTCACTCACAAAACTCCACTTCTGACACTTGTAAAAAACATATTTGAGTTAACTTAAACATGTTCCCAATTCATGGATTCATAGTAAGCTACTTTTAATCTAGTTGTTCCACTTGTTTCGAGCATTAATTTCTTAAAAATATATGTCTCATACTTTTTTCCATAAAAAGAGGATAGTTGGAAAGTAAAAATCTTGCTCAATAGTCACAAATATAGTAAATGGATTTTTTTTTTCAAAGAAATAAATTTAAAATAGAATAAAAAAAATCAATTCTTGAGGATGTCACATTGGTTTCATGAGATTTTAATTTTCCGTGACTCATAAGCAACTACATAATCATCTTGTAACAAGACACCTCCTAACCCTTCTAATGAAGAATATGTACAGACCACAAAGTTCTTATGTGGATCTGCTATCTGCGGAATGGAGGTTGTGGTGAGTAATTTTTTTACCTTTTCTAAACTCTATTTGATTTTGTTTTTCCACAAGGAGGTTGTTGGATAAGCCAATTTTGAAAACCCTTCAATGAAACTACAATAATATCCCATGATACCCATAAATTATTGGACATATGAAACATCCTTTGGTACCAGCCAATCTACAATGGATTTCACCCCAATGGTAACATATTAAAATCTACCTTAGTTTCCATAACATCCATGGTTACTATGCATTCTTTGACCAACTCTACAACCTTTTGTTTTCTCCCAGTAATTAGTCGTACTAACCAAGATTTCTTATGCTTAACCTTATTTATTTTACAATCTTCTACTATGGTAGGGTAAATATAACTCGAACTTTCATGAGGGTCTATTAGAATAGATACATGTTTTTTATTAATCGTACCTCCAATTTGCACCATGGAAGACTGATGATCAACCTTTCGATTCTCCAAGGTTGCATTAATTTTATGTGTACATCTTTCCATGTTGTTAACTGTCATTGCTTCGTGAATGTTTGCACTGTCAAGTTTATGTTCTTATTTAGAGGCCAATATCTATGCAAATGAGTTTCTTTGCAACCCAAACATTGTAATGGTCCTCTTGTTGTTTTGTTTACCGCATATGTCAGTTTGCTACTATTATGCACTAATACGCTTTGTTGTTGACCACTAAATTTGTTTCTCCTGAATGGATGACGTGAATGCTTGAATTGTTTCTTCCTAGGATCAAACTTGTTGTTCATGTTCCTATTCTTCCACTTTTTTGTACTTTCATAACTTTGTTTAAACTGTGTAACATAACTTAACATGTCCTATTATTTCATCCATTGTTTTAGGATTAAGGAACTCAATTTTATCCTTGTATTCTTGAGATAGACAACTCATAAATCATTGAGCGTTTACCTTTTCTTCCCTAGTATAAGGTACATACCTCATCAAATTAAAAAACTTAGTAACAAAATCTCTGATAGTCATCTGTCCTAGCTTGAGGTCATGAAATTCCTTGGATTTTTCATCCAAATATCTTTCTCTTAAATATTTATGTTTAAGGTAGTTTTTGAATACTTTCAATTTTAGTTCTCTTCTCCTAATTTTGTTCAATGTTTTATCCCCTTTCCACTAGATGGAATATTTACCATTCAAATGGTACATAGACAGCCTATCTCCCAAATGTCCCAGATAATTCTAGATCTAAAAATATTTTCCCATGTTCAAAATCTAGTCTTTTTGAGTTCACGAGATAATTCATTACTGCACCACCTTCTTTTCTTTGTTTTGAGTGTCATTTTCTATAAAGCGTTGTTTTAATAACTATCCTCGCTACTTTCTTCACTCAACAACTTTATTTTGTCACTAAACTTTGGATGTTCTTTAAGTTTGTGAGATGTGTTATTGGATAAATTATTCTTAGCATTGTTGGAGGTATGTCTTACATTCTCGTTCTATTTCATTTCAGTCATGTTCTTAAGTAGGATTTCATTAATATCTTCCTATTCCTTACTAGCCTTTAGTAACTTTTCATTATCGACTTTGATGCTTTACAATTATGCCTTTATGTTATCAATAGTCCTAAAGAGTTGTCTTGAGATTGTTCACTATTTAATTTCCTTGATGTTAATTTACTAGGTTCTTTAGCCATAATGTCTATTTTTTTTTGTTTATGATATATGCAAAACATAATTGACATCAATATTTAATAAGTTTCTATTTTTTAAAACAATTGCATATACTAATTGTTTATAAGAACAACATTTCTATACATTTTAATCCCACAAAGCCATAGTTTTTGATCCATGTTATGATACCATTACCATTTATAATGTCCCCATTATCACCAAAATGTCTTTTAAAATATTACTAAAGACTTCTTCATAAAGTTTCACCTAGCGTCATCATTATTGTCACGATGGTCACCACAATTATTATTTTCATAGGTGCATACTTACCCTTCTCTTGTATATTTATATAAGTTGGGGTTTATAATTGTAATTAGATTAGAGTAGACTTGTCAGGTTGTCTTTAATATCTCTTTTATGTATATAAAGTATACCACATGGATAAATTAAATCACCTTTCACATACCTAAACAGTAAATTCACGATATATATTCATTGTTATAAACTCTTAAGTGGATTAAATCCCAACTAAACCCACGTAAAGCCTATTGAATTTGACACATATTATAAGAGTCACGTGCATATTATGTTATTAAGAAAGGATCCTATGGGTCGATCCATTACTAATACAAGTAGAGAGTAATGGATCGGAATTATAGTTCTAGCATAAAATCTAGACTTTGAAATTTTAAAATTAGACTCCACGGATTAATGCATTCAAAGAATTCATGTATTAGCATGATAAAGTCCCTATATTCACATCATTTTATATTTTGTATTTCCTATACTTGAGGCATACAAACTTCCCTCGACATTTTACCAGGTCATTTTACCACCTGGTGTAGCCGTACACCATTCCATCAGGCACTTAAGTTGACAATGCCACCACTAAAAAAATCTCTCTCTCTGTTCGATATTGCTAGTTGTAATCAACTATCTTGGAGTTAACCTAAGTTATGCGAACGAATAGGCTTGGAACCATTAATTCCAAACCTACCTCGATTGTCAGTGCTAGTTACCTCCTTAATGCAACATGGAGATCCATGTTCATTTCATAACCAAGGATTTGTAAGTTTCACATATTGTTATTAACATAACTCTAGTTCTTTGTCTACAGTACTGAGGTAACAATGTTATCTTACTTTGTATATAAATATTATTTGTACAAAGGAGTTCTCACTATCTATTTATTTCCCGTACGTTTATCCTTGTGGATGTATGTAGGTCATGGTTACAGTGGGCATGGCGTCGAGCCATCCTTTTCCCTTATCAATTGCGTACTAGCACCACTGGTAATAGTGTACTCCTCTTCATCTTTGTTATTATCTCTTTCGTTGATATAAGTATTACTTTGTGTCGTGAATAATCTCTCCATGTTTTCACTGTTACATTTGTTTCTTGAATATTTCCACTATTTAAGCATGGTGGAGTTATCTAATCATTATAAAGGTTTTTCTCTCAAAAATTATAATCTACCATGTAAAGGAATTATTTGAAGCTTTCCATATCAATTTTGTCTCCATATTATTTTCTTAACTTTAATTGGATATCAATTGCTTTTATATTGGTTTCGATGCAGGAATGAATTGAAAACCTCAAGGTTATGAGGAGAAGAACAAATAGAAACCCCCATGGGTACGACCCCTAAGAACTTTAACTAAAGAAACTTTAGTATCAGATACACTAATTTCGTTCTGTAAGACTTTCTCAAAATGTTTTCTATGTGATAGTGTTAAATCTTAAACTTATTGAACTATTTATAATTAAACTTATTGTTGAATATTTAAGATTATTTGTTGTGAACTTTACATTAGGTTTTTCTACCATTAATAGAGCCGTGAAGCTCTCGAGTCCAAAGTGACTCAATGTAGTTTGTATAGTTATTATAAAGATTGTAATATATATATATATATATATATATATATATATATATATATAT
>SNQJ01S0009531.1:148065-194542 GCA_010110895.2 Picea sitchensis
ACACTTACTTTGTATTCCCCTCTCACCCTCTCACACTATATTTATTCCTCTCTCTCTACCCCCCTCTACATCACAAGGAAATAAATGACCTTGACCTAGATATGTCAATACCTTGACCTAGACCTACACATACAAATACCTAGACATAGAAATACCTAGAACATGGCCTATACCTATACGACGACCATGATGTACTCCGTGAAATACACCTAGGGATATACCTAGACCATTACCTATACCATGACATAGAGATACAACTAGACTCAGACCATGACCTATACCTATACCATGAGTGTAACCTAGATCATGTTGAAGTTTTGCAACTTCGAGTAGCCATTCTCCATATGAAAATGCAAAGAAACCATTGAAGAATAATCCAAAAATCACAAGAAGAATATAGAAGACACAAATATCAAGTAGACTCCATTGAATTATTGAAGAAACACTTGTAAAAGGAGTAAAAGAAATAAAAACAAGTTAAAGGAAAAAAATGACAAGTTGACCCTCGAGTAAAATAAGCTGACTTGACTAGTATAAATAAAGACAAGTTAATTTCATTATTACACATCTCATTAGATCTCCTATTATAGTGCACATTTCCTAGTTTCTTGGTGCCAGTTGCAGTTGCATTTGTTGGACAATTGATTTTCATTAATGTTAACCCTTGGAGAAGTCTAGAAGCCCGAGAGATGTGGACGCGGTCATTGGATAGTTGGTTGATATTTTGATAGTTTTTTGTATTTTGTATGGTAGATATTGTTGGTAAGATTATTGATTACATCCCTAGAAGAAGTCCTAGATACAGGTTTAATTGACGAAGTATACAAGAATCCCCAAAGGTGTGGTTTTGAAACCCAAATTTGTTTGAATAATTTGAATGTGAAGGGAAATGTAAATGCAAGGAAAAACTCATGGATGGATAGTTATTATCATGTTGTTTTCAATGGTATGATGTGCTCCACATAGTTCCTCACGGTTGAGGAGTTATGGTCTCATGAAGATATGAATCCTTGAAGAATGGTTAAGCAACCTTAAATAGTTACAAAGTCATTAATTAAGGGAAAAGTGGTTGTAACAAGAAAGTATAGGTTGACCCTAAAATTAATAAAAAGGGTAAAAAAATGTTGACCCTAAAATGAGGAAAAAGGTTAAAACAATTATGACCCTAAAATTAGGAAAAAGGGTAAAATAGTTTGACCCTAGAATTAGGAAAAAAGGTAAAACAGTTAAGACCCTAAAATTGGGAAAAAGTGTAAAGTAGATGTAACAAGAAATTAATTAAGGGTAAAGTGGTTACAATAATAAATTAATTAAGGTTAAAGTGGTTGAAAAGTAGTTACATGGAAGAGTATAAATACACATTAAAAGTCTATCATTCTAATACACAAGTTCATTGAATATCTATCTAGTCAACACTTGATCTATTGGCGAATCTGAGGTATCGAGGCGTAGGTAAAGTAAAGAAGATGATTGTTCTAGGTTGGTCTGAGATCTGATGCAGTAAGGTTGGTACAAAATTAAAGGTATGTTTATATCCATATTTTGAGGTTATATCTTGGTAATATTATGGTATATGCCTAAGGCATGTCTTGGCGATGTTAGGTTCCTGGTTGAGAGATGTTCTTGGTGATCCATGTGAGTGGATCTAGTTTCATTGATGTTGAGTATAAGTGGAAGTGACTGGTTGACAATGACATATTGATAGTGGCAGTGATTTTGGTAGTGATAGTTTGGTTTACATTTATATTTCATGGAAGAAAGACTGGGAAAGGAAGTTGGGTTGTAGCCTTCTTCAAGTTGGTGCTAGAGAATCAAGGAGTTGTAGATTCCTTTAGGTTGGAGCCTCAAAATCAAGCGTTTCTATCCTTCTTCTGGTTGGAGCCAGAGAATTCAGGGAGTTGTAGCTTCCTTCAAGTTGGATCCTATAAATAGGAGGATAGAGCCTCCTTCTAGTTGCAATTGGAGAATTGGGAAGTTGGTTCTTCCTTTGAATGTAATATTCACATATAAGAAAAACATTATTTGGTTTCTCCCATTTGGGTTTCCACGTAAATTTTGGTGTATCATGTTACTGTGATTATTTAATGTGCACTATTGGTTTATATTGTTGATATATTGGATGCTAATGATAAATTGTTGAACACTTATAACAAATTTAAAGATTATATATTGTGGTTAATAGTGGTATAAAGTGATCATATTGATTGACCCCCCTCTCAGTATTCCAAAAATTTAAGTTGCTAGTCACAGTTGCAGTTGCAATTGCAGTTTCTAGTTATAGTTGCAGTTGTAGTTGAAGTTGCCAGTTACAGTTGCAGTTGCAATTGCAATTGCAATTTACAGTTACAATTGCAGTTGTAGCTGCCAGTTACAGTTTCCAATTGCAATGCTAGTTGTTAGTTACCAGTTTCACTATCTTTTTCTAGTGATGAACTATGCTTGAGAGTTATTCCTCACACTATGGAACAACTTTATATGTGCTTGGATTCTTCAATTTTTCGGTAATGTATTTGTGAACTTCAATTAAATTTCTTCTAGAGAAAAGTTTGTTGGATTTTTCTCGCAATTTCAGGTTTTTCCACAATAAATATTGTGTCTATTGTCCATGGATATCTATCTGTGATTATTTTATTTCCACTACATTTTTATTTCAGTTGAAAATTTCAGTGTGTAATTATTCTATTATAACAGTGACATTGAAATATGTTTTAAATCATAAGGTAATAATTATCATATTTGGAAATTAGAAAAATCAGCATGGTATCATAGCCTTCTTGATATTTGTTGTTGCACATGATATTTTCCACTACATAGTTTTGTTAAGCTTGTTGAGCTTTCATTTGCAAGTCGTTGGGACAAATTTTACCATAGAGAAACTTGCCTTGGCCTAGAACATCTACTAGTTCTCTCAGATTGACATTTGGAAAAGATTGAAATTTTAGGGTTTTGCGCTTGTTAACATTCTTCAGTTTGTGTTTTTTTTTGTCTCTTGTTCCAAGGAGATTACCATGAAGGAATGATTGGTCACAACACCAGAAAAGTGTTGTTCTTGTCTTTGTTTCTTACTCTTGTTTCGGACAGGTTATCATGGAGGAATGATTGACCACAACACTAAAAAGGTTTTGTTCTTGTGTTCTTACTCTTGTTATGGGAAGGTTACCATGGAGGAATGATTGGTCACAACACTAGAAAAGTGTTGTTATTGTATTTTGTTATTGTTCTTGTTCCAGGTAGGAGACCGTGGAGGAATTATTGGTCACAACAGTGGAGGAGTGTTGTTCTTGTTGTTGTTGTTGTTTCGGGTAGGTCACATGTGATAGCTCGGAGAGGGATATATAGTGATGGTTGTAGGTGGGAACATGGTACATGGTATCTGGTTTGAGACATGGAACATATTTTCTGAACAATGAGTTGTGTACATGCCAATATACATCGATGCATCCAAGGAGATGAGGACAAAGTTATAACCTTCTAGAACGAAGGGTACTTTTGTGGCATACAAAGAGTCTCATATGGATATTGATAATTAGTAGAAAGAGGCTCTGAAGGATGACCATACAAATCACTCTAGTATATTTTTTCATTCTTCAAACTATCAAGAGAAGTTAGTAGAGACAACATGGCTAGTCAGTCTACCTAAATATGTTGCATTGACCAGGAAGAGGCCATCTTGGCTTCGTGACACTTTGTAGGATGCAAAGAGGCATGGATCTCTCAATGATACTTTCAGGGATAGAAAATGACCTCAAAGCTTCTGGAGTTACATAAATTCACATCATTGATTCCAAAAATTTCATTTATGAGGAGGTGGCTCGAATAGTGGTAAGTTAGCTGGCCCCACCAAGTACCAATTCATAGGGAACTAGAGTTTAGAGGGAGTCATCCATTAGTATATAGTAAGGAGAAACAACCTCCAATAATAGTTCATAGGAGATAATACTTTAGAGGAGGTCAGCAGATGCAAAGGTATTAGATGGATCTGAATATTATACCGACTCATAGAGACTCATGTTTCATAGGGAGAATGTGAACCCAAAGTGAGCTTGATCTTAGAGAGAGTAGTTGGATTAAAGGGAGAGTCACAGAGGGAGTTCCTCCTCAGGTTTAGGTGGGAGAGAGACATCTCCTAGGACTGATAGATAGGTTTTATGAGTTAAATAAGCTAGATAGAAGCTCGAGAGGAAGAAGGCTTCTAGGATATGTGAGAAATCCTAGGAGGATCCACTTGTTTTAGTAGGATTTGATACAGTGACGAAGGAGGAATCTAGTTAGGGAGACTGGGGTATGGATTTTAGACTAGACAAGAGGGTTTTATTCAGTGACAGAGGGAGTTTTCCTTGGAGTTTGAAATGGAAGATATTGGTCGAATGTACTATTTCTTAGGATTAGAGATGTGACAGAGATCATATGAGATATTCCTCAGTGAGCAGATACTGATGAGGTTTGATATGATGGACTCCAAGTCCATGGATACACCTATGGAGACAAATATGAATAAGTTAAGTGATTCTACTTCAGATTCATATTTGGTGTATCCCACGATGTACAAGAAGATGATTGGATCCCTGATGTACCTGTTTAACACCAGGCCATATATTTTATTTCCAAAGAGCACCCGAATCCAGTATTTGGTTGAAGTCAAGGCAATTCCATTTGGTTGCAGTGAAGCATGTGCTGAGGTACCGAAATGGTACAATTGGATATGGTTTGTGATGTTGACCCCCTTCTCTCCTAAGGGTTTCATGACCTCTCAGTCAGGATCTTTGATTCTAGAATCGATTGACTCTCTGAAACCCCACGGGTCTCATTCTGTGTTAAACACATGTCCTCTTGGCTCCCTTCATAGGCCTCTTGGCCCCCGCGACCTTTCTTTTCACACTCTACGAAAACCTCCAAGTATCGGGTGTTAGCGCCTTTCCTCTCGGCCCCTCCTCTGATGTGACCTTGGTGATGACCATGCGATTATGAGTGTGGCCACAAGCGGTTTGAAGTAAAACTACTTTTGGGCCCGCAATTCTCCTCGAACCTCCACGTGTCTTCCTGGTGAAACCACGGTATGGATTACGGCCCACCCTCAACTTTTTAAAGTCCATGCAAATCATGTCCCTAAAATGCGAGATGATTTTCAACGATGCTTTCAAATAGGCAATTGAGATCTATTCCTCAGAATCAATGGTTCGGACTTTATCCTCCCAGATGGATGACTATGGTCGATTCAAAATTTAGGACTCAAGAATTCTGAAGTTTTGAACCTTGTTTTCCTTTGCGGGGAAATATTCTGGAGCGGAAGATCTGCTGACACCTGTCCCCTTGAATCAACGGTTGTGATCTTTGTGGTTCTCTGAACTTCTGGGTTTTGAAATCTCAAAAATCGCCTTCTTCCGTACTTCAATCTTCTAGAGTGGATGATCTAAAGACGCCTGTCCTCACAATCAACGGTCCAACTTCTACCTTGGGTGTTTAACCTTTCAACCTAGATCAACGGGCTTGAGATCCTCCCCTTAATCAACGATTGAGATCTCCCCTGGGTTTCATACTTCAGGAATTTTGAATCTCAAACTTCACCCTTTCCCCAATGCTTTTATCCAAAGGCTGTGATCGACTGATTCATGTCCCCCCCTGGATCAGTGGTTGAGGATTACTTCGGGTCTATACCGGGAGTAAATGGATTCACAACACGTCTCCCCTGAATATGATGGCTAGAGATCGCTTCAGGATTTTACCCGAAGCTCACATATCTTCACCACGTCTCCTCCAGATTTGATGGCTCAGATTCACTTCAGGTATTTGGGTCTCCAGGGTCCGACAATATCAATTCTCAAACTAAAAAATCCCATGACAAATTTCCCAAAACTCGCGATCTGCTGAAAAGTGTCCTCCGACAGATCGACGACACTCTGCTCTTTGACACTCCGTGCTTTGGGAATATCAGAGTTCAAACTATATTCTTGTTGATCTCGCGATATCTGAGGGCTCATATTCTCCTTGGCGATCCAATGTGGGACATTCACTTTAGATGATTTGATGGCTCATTCTGCTTCAAATGATCGAACGACAGATATTTCACTTTGAAAATATGGAACTCCGGACTTCAGAAGTTTCAAGTCTCAAATATTAGTGGATTCTTTCTCCTCTGTCTACGAAGTGTTAAATCTCGTGTACCTTGTCTTGAATCAGATAGATATTGATCCTCGCACTGTGATCCAATGACCAACGTCACTCCTCCTCATGAGCTTCTGATTTCTATGACTTAGAAGACTTTCTAAGTGTTCAAAGGTTTCGAACCTTTTCTCCCCCGATGAGTATGACTCTTGGATCTCGTTAACACTTATGAAAAGTGTTATTCCTCATGATCTTGGTATTGTGAAGACTTCGACTTCCCGTGCACTCCTTTCATTTTATGGATTTCAATAACTGAGATACGAAGGATTTCTCGAAGACAAATTCCTCTCTCCCTCATGGCTTCTCCTTTTGCTAGCTCTTCGACTTCTTACAAAGTCCCTTCGAAACTTAGTCAAACCTCGAATATGTGCACTCCTTGAACCAAATCTTTATGCAAGGTTGGAATTCTTGCGGACGACTGTGCATGCCTTGCGCCAGCCTCTTTTGATGTCAACGCACACTCCCTCCACAACCCGTAGGTCGAAAGGTCCACGTCAGCATAGGATCTTTCCTTCCCCACTGGCCCGAAGAGCTCTAAAACAGTTCTTCTATTCCCTATCGGGAATATCTGCACCCACAACAATTCTCGCGGGATCCCCTCTTTGCACTTAGGAGATCGGGTTTCGCAACTTCGTGAATCCAAGGGTCAAGCGTTGGTCTCTCGAACCCCCAAAACCCGAAACAGTCAACACTGACCTTTCCTTCCCCCTTTCATGATTTTCCCTATCATGATTTCGGCGATCGCGAGGTTGAGTAACTTGCTTCCCTGACTCCCGAATCCTGATATGACGATACTCCGATACACTCATGCAGTTGAATTTTCAACGGTCCTTCACTCCATCGGAACCTTAGACTTCGCAATATCGCGAATTCTAATGCCAGAGTTTTCAGAACTTCCCTTTCCACAAAACTCTGAAATGACATGCCACCTGTCCACCTCGTTGACTCCTCCGTAGCCCACACAATCCTCTTGGATTTTGGGATATTGTATTTCGGGATATCGCGATTCCTGTTGCAAAGTTTTTGGGACTTCCACCCATGAAACCCCGATATAGGGATTCTCTTGCGGCTCCAATGACCCTCGTGGCTTGGATATTTATTCCTACTCCTCCTGAGCTTAGAACCTCTTGAGAATTACTTGCAGTGACTCACTTACTCCTCCATGAGATCTAATGGCTCACGGGATTTCGTGGATCCTATATAGAGGATTCCAACCGTTCGTTCCTCCTTGGCGATTTTCTGCGAATGACTAAGCGTTCCTCCACAAACTTATGACACCTTCTCAATTCTTCCAGATACAACTTTTGTGTGACCCTTTCAGCGGTTATAAGGTTTTCTCCTTCCTGAGTTTCTTTATAACTCTGAGTCTTAGAAAAGACTCTTGTATGCACTCCTTGCGACAACCTTCAGACACTTCCAAATGCTGAACTTCCTTCGACTCTACGCACTCCTGCAGCAACAGTCTCTCGATGCTTCACTCAGGTCCATGACCCTGAGACTTCACTCAGCTTGCACACTCCTTGCACGACTTATGTGCCCAACTGCACTTTTGGGTGAATGAGAAGAAAAATGACCCTATCTGAACCCTTTGTCAACACACTCCTTGCGGACAACTTCAACTGCACTCCTTGCAGGAACTCATGTTCAGATAGAGAAACAATTGAAACTCATTTATGCTTCCTTCCAGACTTCAAACTGAAAACATGAAATCATATATGCAACATATAAATCTATTTGTATAACAGTAAGAAAACATTCATGAGCATATCATTCAGCATCAACACACAGGGAACAAACACAAAACCATGAATTTGAATCAACCTCTTTCTATTAATCCAAATATCTATACATGGGTGTTCTTACACAGCTCTCAACTTCTCTTCTATGCTCTTATTCCCAATTATGTTACAATACACAATGAGGGTGTCTATATCTTGTTTTCCCTCTTGTGCTCTAGAAATTGTCTAATCTAGAATTAAATTCTATCTACCTGCATTAACTACTATAAATGTGTTCTACCTACTAAAAGGACGATAGCGAACTGCTCAAGGTCCATTTACATTATACAAGTGCGCTTCTTCTTAATTACTTCATTTAAGATTGTGCATCAACTTCAAGGAAATTTCAAAATTTGCGCTGGCGCTTGTCTAGCTGTCTTTTGCTTCCACGCTGGCTCGCTTGATGTTGGCGATGCTCCTACATCATACTCCCTCGCTTGAAATTTTTCATGGTCTCCTGTACACGAGCTCGTGCACGGTCAATCCATGCTTCTGTATCTTCATTTCAGTCTCCCAGTAGGCATCTTCGACTAGATGGCCTTTCCATTTGACCAAATATTCAAAGTATTCTTTCCTTCTAGTCTTCTTGCCAATTCTTTGATCCAGTATGCGCTCCATCTGCAGCTTATCTACAACTGGCATTTTCTTTGTCCATTGAACCTCAGACTGTTCATCTTCTGCTCCTGCTTCCTTAGGTTTATATATCTACAAATTTGAGACATTGAATATCGGAGAAATTCCGATCCCATCGGGTAATTCAATCTCATAAGCATTTGCCCCAAATTTCTTCAAGACCCTACATGGCCCAATTTTCTTCATCTTCAATTTATTATATGTTCCTCTCGGGAACCTTTCTTTTCTAAAATGTGCCAGAATCAAGTCACCAAATTCAAACTGAAGTTGTCTTTTGTGTTGATCTGCTCTACGCTTATACTCCTAGCTTGAATTCTGTAGTTGCTCCTTCACCTTCCTGTGAAGTTCTTTCATCACCTTTGTGAAATCTTCTGCACTAGTTCTCCTAGTCACAGTCTGTTCTGAATCCCTCAATTTCGAAATTCCTCTCAGCTGCATGCCATAGATAATCTGAAACAGACTCTTTCCTGTGATCCTATTAACTGAGTTGTTATAAGAAAACTCTGCCTGCGGCAATATATTGTCCCATTTGTTGTTGTGTTCTATCACCAAGCTCCTCAGCAAGTCTCCTAGACTCATGTTTACCACTTCCGTCTATCCATCCATCTGAGGATGATAAGATGAACTAAAAAACAAGTTAGTTCCCAGCTTCTTCCATAAGGTCCTCCAAAAATGCCCTATGAACATCATATCTCGATCCGAAACTATACTCCTTAGCAAACCATGAAGCCGAATGACCTCTTTGAAAAACAGGTTCGCAATGTGAGTTGCGTCACTGGTCTTCTGACATGGAATGAAGTGTGCCATCTTGGAAAATCTATCCACCACCACAAAGATTGAATCAAAACCTCTTTGCATTCTTGGCAACCCAAATATAAAACCCATGTTAATTGCATCCCATGGCCTCTCCGGTATGGGCAATGGTTGATAGAATCTTGCATTCTTTCTCCTTCCTTTTGAATGCTAGCAAACTCTACATCTGTCCACGAATATTTTGACATCTGCTCGCATTCCCGGCCAAAAATATGACTCATTCAGCTTTGTGAATGTCTTGTCATGACCAAAGTGCCCTGCCATTCCTCCACTGTGTTTCTCCTTCAGCAGATTCTCCCTCATGGAACATTTTGGAATACACAGTTGATTGCCCTTGAACAACAATCCTTCTTAGATCATGAATTCGTCCCATTGGCTTCTGTCTCTGAGAATCGGATTCTCAGCTGCTTCATATGCTTCCCTAAAATCTTGATCATCTACATACATGTCCCTGAGATCATCAAAACCCAACGTTTTGAATTTGAACTCCTGCAATAGCAAACACTTCCTGCTCAAAGAATCAGCCACTTTGTTAGCAGTACCAGAAATATGTTTAATCACAAAAGTGAAATTTTGCATATACTCAACCCATTTAACATGTGTCTGATTCAACTTTTCCTGTTGAGTCACAAACTGCAATGCACGATTGTCACTATATAAGACAAACTCTTTTGGGATCAAGTAATACCTCCATTTCTTCAGTGCCTGTATGATGGCATAAAACTCTTTATCGTAAGTGGAGTATTTCACTTTTTCCTCATTCAACTTCTCGCTAAAGTATGTTATCGACCTATCTTCCTGACTTAAGACTGCCCCGATTGTAAATCCACTTGCATCGCATTTCACCTGATTTTTTTTTCGAAAATCCAGCAACAACAAAATTGGTTGTTCCGTAATCTTCCTCTTCAACAGATTAAAACTTTTCTCATCCTCTTCTGTCCAGTGAAAAGATTTGTGTCTTTTCTTCACTGTATCCATCATTGCTGCACTAATTCCACTGAAATTCCTGATGAATTTTTAGTAGAAACTATCCAATCCATGAAAACTTCTCACCTCAAAGATATTCTTTGGTAATGGTCAATTCTTGATTACCTCCACCTTATCTGGATCCATCCACAACTCATTTGCAGAAATAACAAATCCCAAGTAAAGGAGCTATATCTTCATGAATGAGGAATTCTTCATATTTATAAACAACTTCTCCTGCTGTAACCTCTTCATCACTGTAGCCAAATGTTTCAGATGCTCTGCCACTATTTTACTGTAAACCAGTATGTCATCCAAATACACAATGACAAATTTTCCGATGAACTCCTTCGGGACTTTGTTCATCAACCTCATGAAGGTGCTTGGTGCATTTGTTAAGCCAAACGGCATAACAAGCCAGTCATACAACCCTTCGTTGGTTTTGAATGTTGTCTTCCATTCATCACCTTCTCTCATGTGGATTTGATGATAACCACTTTTCAAATCAATCTTTGAAAAATACTTTTCTCCACTCAAGCAATCCATCATATCATCCATCCTCGACAATGGAAATCTGTACCTGATAGTTATCTTGCTAATCACCCTCGAGTCAATACACATCCTCTAGCCTCTGTCTTTCTTTGGACTGAGTACTATTGGAACAACACATGGAATCAAGCTTTCTCTGACCAAACCTTTGTCCAACAACTCTTGGACTTGCCTCTTAACCTCTTCATTCTCTTGCGACATCAATCTGTACACATCTTTATTTGGAAAACTGGCTCCTGGTATGAGATCAATATGATGACTCACACTTCTAATCGGTGGCAACAAATGAGGTAATTCGTCCACTACTATATTAGTGAACTCTTCCAACAGTTCCTAAATTTCTTCTGGTAAATCATCCACTCTGGTGCTAGTTAAAACAATTCTCGGTTTCCTAACCACAATGAATTGTGGATCCTCCTTCTTCTTAACCTCTGTAAGAAGTTCCTTCCCACTCATGAGAAGTACTGTGTTGCTTACTTCCAGTTTCACCTCCTTATCCTTAATTGGAAGCAACATGTGTGTCCTCCCATTCTTCTCTAGGGTATATGTGTTCATTCTCCCATCATGAATCACATTCATGTGATATTTCCATGGTCTACCTAGCAATAGATGACAAACATCCATAGGAATGACATCACATAATATTTTATCATTATATCCTCCTATCTTAAATTCAACTAAACATTGTTTAGTGACAGTTACCTGATGTCCTTTTTGTAGCCAGGAAATTATGTATGGGCTTGGATGATCAATCGTCTCCAGCTCCAGCTTTTCTACCATCTCCATAGAAACGAGATTGTCCATGCTACCATCGTCTACAATGACCTTGCATACCCTATCCTTGGTCTTGCAAGCAGTCCTGAAAAGTCTGGTCCTTTGGACTGAACTCTCCACCTCCCTCTTTGGTGTCAAAAGAGCTTTTCGCATCATCAACGATCTTCCACCTTCAGCGTCTTCTACCTCAACATCTAGCCTCTGCACCTCAGCAATGTGAGCTTCTCCACTCTATTTCTTTTTATCTGGACACTCGTAAGACTTGTGCCCATTCTTTCCACATGTGAAGCATGTAATGACTCCACCTCTTCCTCTTCGTCTACCTCTAGTACGAGGAAAAGTATTGTTATCAGCATAATCTCCTCTCTGCTCAGTATGCTATCCTCTATTTTCAATATATTTCCCTCGTTGCGAACTTCCACCTCTCTCTGTTCAATTCTGAGGTTTCTTCCAGTCTTCCTTGTGCTTCTGATACTTATCTTGGGCAACTGATTTGCCTCTGGGCTGACTTCTACCTCGACCCCTCTGACCCTTCTTTCAACTTATCTTCTCTTCTTCTTTCAGATCCATCTGATAAGCATATTCCACCATTCAGATGGTTACCATGCTCATCTCATCTTGGATATCATATCTTAGACCATTCAGGTATCTGGCAACTTTTTCATTATCCCTCTCCCGATGACCTGCCCTGATGTTCATCCTGTAGAATTCTTCAATGTATTCTTTCACTGACATCAACTTCTGTCTCAGGTTGTTAAGAACCAAGATAGATCTGCAAATATAATCACCACAAATACTGAATAAACAATAGATCCACAAAGCAAGATAAAAGAAACCACACTTTATTAGAAGAAAACCCTTGAGGTAGGGCAACACCATACAATGGATCCTATTATGGAAGGGATCCTCTCCTGTTCACTTGCCTCTTCGAGGGGGCAACCTCCTAATGAGCTTTATCTCCAAATACAATACTTCTTTTCATGTCTCATTACATTGCTTGAACCCCTTTATATAGTGCTACCATCACCTAAGAACATTATAGAGGAGAATCTTCTAGAGTGAACCTTCTAAGTCCTCTTACATTTATTATATCTAATTACCCATTTATTATATCAACTACCATAGTGGGCCTTATTTAATAATATAGTGGACCTAGTCCACCTTACATTGAATAACCTCCACTATTATCACTATAGGCCCTCACGGAATTTATACCTCTCGCTTTACCTTACATTCCATCCTCTTATGAAAGCGTTGTCCTGATTGCTTGATGTACAACCATATATAGGGTCCCATGGATAATTGTGGACTATATCTTGAGAAGGCTAGAACCAAAGGTCCATGTAGAGGAAATCCACCATCGTAGTAAGTCCAACCATATTACAGCACAGGTCCCATGTCAAGTGCTTCCGGGTGAACTCCACATTGGAAGATTTTGGAACCTAATAACCAACTCCAAATGATGCTGCTCGAAATATTGACACCTATCATGTGGATCAAATAAGAAGATCCCTCCACATAGTGGAAATGGTGCATTAGCGAGGAATGGAGAATAATATCAACGTAGATATGCCGGTACGACGTTGGTAACTATCTCCTAATGTGAGACATTGATGTTCTCTTGGGAAGGTGGAGTAGAGTCATCAAATAAAATATGAAATTGGTTTTCATTCCACAATGACAACTATCCGTATACCAATCATCACGATAGGCCTCCAACATCTCCAAACACATATATTTTCTTGATTATATTCATTCCTAAGGCCTTCCACCATAGAAATGCGGCTCACGCATGTTATTCAATGAATATTGAATACTACAAAAACTATCATTGAGGGAGTTTGTGAGGCCATCGTGAGGGTTGACATCGGGGCCATGTACCGAATGCGTCAATGTGTGAAATAATTGGGCTTTCAATGATTCAATAATTTATTTCAGGTTTTGAAAAGAAATGACCATCACGAGAATCCTATGAACTCTGGGTCTGTGGCCGTCAACGAAAAAACCAAAATAGACCCAATAATAAGTTTAGAAGTAGGTTTTTGAAAAACCTAAAAACTCTTCGAAGTTAAGATACTCATAACTTCACTTCCCGGACTCTGTTTAGGATGATTTTTTAAATTGGGTGAAATTGTGAGAGGAACTCCAGATTGTAAATTCTTTGGGAAATTTAGGCCTCAAACTTCTACCAAAAGAAATAATAATAAAAAAAGATCCCACCGCCGTCAAATCCGAAAAAACACTTGCCAAAAACCGAGAAAATTTGTTTTTAAAACTTTAATATATTGACTTCCCTGACTCCGTTTGAGACGATTTTTTTTTAACTTGGGTGATTTTCTGAGAGGAACTCAGATATACAACCCCTTGCCTATATAAATTTTTCATAGAAACATACTGAAAACTTTGAGAATGTCTCAGCCTCTTTTTTCTTCTTGAAAAAAAATTTTTTTTTTGATAAAATAAAAATATTTGCCCACAATATGCATAGGAAAGTGCTCTGATACCATTGTTTAAGAACATGAATCTACAAATATAATCACCACAAAAAATGAATACACAATAGATCCACAAAACAAGGATAGAAGAAACCACACTTTATTAGAGAAAAAACCCTTAGGTGAGGGCAACACCATACAATGGATCCTATTATGGAAGGGATCCTCTCACGGTTCCTTACCTCTTGAGGGGAAACCTTCTAATGACTTAGCTCAAATACAATACTTCTTTTCATGTCTCATTACATTGCTTGAACCCTTTATATAGTGCTACCATCACCTAAGAACATTGTAGGGGAATCTTCCTAGTAGAACCTTCTAAGAAGTCCTCTTACATTTTATTATATCTAATTACCATTTATTATATCTAGCTACCATAGTGGGCTTATTTAATAATATAGTGGTATTATATCTAATTACCCATTTATTATATCTAACTACCATAGTGGGCCTTATTTAATAATATAGTGGACCTAGTCCACCTTACATTGAATAACTTCTACTATTATCACTATGGGCCCTCTGGCCCCCCCCCACTACCTCTCTAGCTACCTTACACAGGTTCTGCATTCTCCTTAATAGAGTAATGTGGTAATCTCTAAGCATGAATTTCTCTTTCATCTTCATGATCATTCTATCCCAGCTTTTGATCTTCTGCTTTCCCTTGCAGCGTTTGTCATCTTGTATTTCATCCCACCACAATGCTTCATGTCCCTTCAATCTTGTGATAGCATGCTTGACCTTCTTGTCTTCTTCAACATCTTCATAGTCAAAGTATGTGTCCAGAGCTCTAATCCAGTCTAGAAGCTCCTCTGCATCCAAGTTTCCCTCATAAACTGGAATGTCCATCTTCGCTCTTGCACCCATCCTTGCAATAGCTCTAATCAAACGTCCGTTTGATGCATCTTCAACTATAACTTCTTCTTCATGTTCAGCCTCAATCTCACTTTCGGAATCACTAACATCCCTAGCACTGACTGTGCATCTTTGTGTTGTCTCCATGTCTTCGAGTCTAGCTCGTAGATCAGGCATCTCTCTCTCCATGGCTGGATCAGTCATCTACCTACCTTTTCTTCTTGACATTTCCCTATCCTCTGGATTAGGTGATTGTCTGTCTCTTATCCTTGGCGTCGTGATGAATCCTTCCCTTCTCTGCTACAGAAATAAATCAACCTTTATGTGCTCTGATACCACTTGATGTCGATGCACGCTCCCTCCACAACCCGCAGGTCGAAAGGTCCACATCAGCACAGGATCTTTCCTTCCCCACTGGCCCGAAGAACTCTAAAACAGTTCTTCTATTCCCTATCAGGAATATCTGCACCCACAACAATTCTCACGGGATCCCCTCTTTGCACTTAGGAGATCAGGTTTTGCAACTTCACAAATCCAAGGGTCAAGCGATGGTCTCTCGAACCCCCGAAACCTGAAACAGTCAATGCTGACCTTTCCTTCCCGCTTTTGGGATTTTCCCTATCACAATTTTGGTGATCGTGAGGTCGAATAACTTGCTTCCCCGACTCCCGAATCCCGATATGTCGATACTCCGATACACTCGCACGGTTGACTTTTCAATGGTCCTTCACTCCATCGGAACTTTAGACTTCGCAATATCGCGAATCCTAATGCCAAATTTTTTGAAACTTCCCTTTCCATGAAACTCCGAAATGGCCTGCAACCTGTCCACCTCGCTGAATCCTCCGTGGCCCATACAATCCTCTTGGCTTTCGGGATATCACGTTTCGGGATATCGCGATTCCTGTTGCAAATTTTTCGGGACTTCCACCCACGAAACCACGATATAGGGATTCTCTTGTGGCTCCAACGGCCCTCGTGGCTTGGATATTCAGTCCTACTCCTCTTGAGCTTAGAACCTCTCGGGAATTACTCACGGTGACTCACTTACTCCTCCGTGAGATCTAATGGCTCACGTGATTTCATAGATCCTATACAAAGGATTTCGACCGTCCCTTCCTCCTTGGCAATTTTCTGCGAATGACTAAGTGCTCCTCCACAAACTTGTCCACCTGCGGCGCAAACTTACAATGCCTTCTCAATTCTTCTAGATACAACTTCTGTGCGACCCTTCAAACAATTATAAGGTTTTCTCCTTCCTAAGTTTCCTTATAACTCTGAGTCTTAGAAAAGACTCTTGCACGCACTCATTGCGGCAACCTTCAGACACTTCTAAATGTTGAATTTCCTTCGACTCTGCGCACTCCTGCAGCAACAGTCTCTTGATTCTTCACTTAGGTCCACGACCCTAATACTTCACTCAGCCTATGCACTCCTTGCATGACTCCTGTGCCCAACTGCACTTCTAGGTGAATGAGAACAAAAGTGACCCTATCTAAACCCTTTGTCAACACACTCCTTGCGGACAACTTCAACTGCACTCCTTGCAGGAACTCGCATTCAGGTAGAGAAACAATTGAAACTCATTCCTGCTTCCTTCCAGACTTCAAACTGAAAAATGAAATCATATACGCAGCATATAAAGCTATTTGTATAACAGGAAGCAAACATTCATGAGCATACCATTCAGCATCAACACACAGAGAACAAACATGAAACCATGAATTTGAATCAACCTCTTTCTATTAATCCAAATATCTATACATGGTGTTCTTACACAGCTCTCTGCTTCTCCTCTATGCTCTTCTTCCCAATTATGTTACAATACACAATGAGGGTGTCTATATCTTGTTTTCCCTCTTGTGCTCTAGAAACTGTCTAATCTAGAATTAAATTCTATCTACCTACAGTAACTATTATAAATGCCTTCTACCTACTAAAAGGATGAGAGCAAATTGCTCAAGGTCAGTTTACATTATACAAGTGCACTTCTTCTTAATGACTTCATTTAAGATTGCCCATCAACTTCAAGGAAATTTTGAAATTTTCACTGGTGCTTGTCCAGCTGTCTTTTGCTTCTGCGCTGGCTTGCTTGATGTTGGCAATGCTCCTGCATCATCTTTGCACTCCTTGCAAAAGTAAGTTTTATGTTATCTCTTCTGATGTTTGGAACCGAAACAGATCCCGAAAATGCACTCCTTGCATTTTGTGTGCACACCTTGCACCACTTGATAGAAGAGAAACAATTGAAACTTATCCTAACATTCACAGTTCCATCTACTCCTAACGAAATTCATTCATTCATTCATGAAAACACAATAATAAGGAATTACAAGCAATGTCCACACCATGTATTGAGTAAATTTTCCTCTGTTATATTCAAAAGTGAAAATTGATACAACTATATAAAAACAAAAACTGAAAACTCAGAAATATCCTACTAACTTGTAGCTAGCCTCATTTCGGCATACATAAGCTCTATTTATCTCAGAGGGTTCTTAGGGCTCCCCCGGACTACTTGGCTACTCCAAAACCTAACCTAATGACTATAGTAGATCGGTCATATTCAAGAGCAGGAGTGGAAACTCCCACTAGCTCGCAATCGTTCAAGCTTGCTTCAAAGATTTTTCCGACACTGAGTTCAGGCGTGATTCAAAATCGATGAGTTTAGACATGCCTCCCAATATTCGTCGAGACTGCCAGCGTTAAGATTCTGAAAATATTCCCATGCGTTGAGTGGTATTTCTTTGTGTGTTTGCCAATGATGCTCCTGCATCATAAAAAAAATTGTTTATGTTTGAGACAATGCTTCTAGGTAGGTCTGAAGTCTCACAACTTCCTTGAAAAATAGATTTGCAACATGCGTTACATCACTGGTCTTATGGCATGGGATAAAGTGTTCCATCTTTGAAAATCTATACACCACCACAAATATGGAATCAAATCCTTTTTGCATTCTTGGAAGTCCCAACACAAAATCCATGCTTATTGCATCCCAAGGCCTCTCTGGTATTGGCAATGTTTGATACAATACATATGTTCAAAAAATTTATCACTTTTGTTCTCATACCTGGCCAATAGTATGAACTTCTCAATTGTGCAAATGTTTTATCATGGCCAAAATGTCTAGCCAATTCTCCACTATTCTTTTCCTTAAAAATGTTATTCCTCATTGAGCATTTTGGTATGCACAAATGATTTCTCTTGAACAACAATCCCTCTTGAGTCATGTACTTTTTCCACTGGCTTATGACTCTCAGCACATGATTTGCACATGCTTCATATGCTTCCTTGAAATTTGTATCATCAAAATACATGTCCTTAAGGTGTTCAAACACCAAGGTCTTCACCTGAAATTTCTATAGAATCAAACATCTCCTTCTTAATGCATCAACAACTTTGCTAGCATTCCCAACAATATTTTTTATGACAAAATGAAAATTCTTCATAAACTCAACCCATTTCGCATGCCCCTGATTCAATTTTCCTGTTTGGTTATGAATTGTAAAGCCTGGTTATCGCTATACAAGACAAATTCCTGTGGGACAAGGTAGTGTCTCCACGTATTCAAGGCTTGAATTATGGCATAAAAATCCTTATCATATGTGGAGTAATTTATCTTGGTCTCATTCAGCTTCTCACTAAAATAGGCAAGAGGTCTATTATCCTGGCTCAAAACTACTCCAATTGAAGCTCCACTTGCATCACATCTCACCTGAAATGTCTTTTGAAAATTCGGCAAGACTAGAATTGGTTGTTCTATCATTTTCTCCTTCAGTATATTGAATCTCCTCTCAGCCTCCTCTGTCCATTTAAAATACTTTCTCTTCTTATTCACCGTATCCATCATTGGTGCACAAATTCCACTGAAGTCTCTTATGAACTTCCTATAGAAGCCTTCTAATCCATGGAAGCTCCTTACCTCAAACATGCTCCTCGGTCACGACCATTCTTTGATTTCTTTGACCTTCTCTGGATCCATCTTCAGTTCATTTGAAGAGATAACGAAACCCAAGTAAATGAGTTATGTCTTCATAAAAGAGGACTTCATCAAATTTATCAATAGCTTCTCCTATTGTAGTCTCCTCATCACTAGTGTTAGGTGCCTCAAATGCTCCTGTTTAGTCCTACTAAAGATCAACATATCATCCAGATATACAACCACAAAATTTCCAATGAAATCTTTCATTATTTCATTCATCAGCCTCATAAAAGTACTCGAGGCATTTGTTAAGCCAAATGGCATAATAAGTCAATCATACAACCCTTAATTTCTCTTAAAGTTTGTCTTCCACTCATCAACTTCTCTCATTCTAATCTGGTGATATCCACTTTTCAAATCTATCTTAGAAAATAAACTTGCTCCACTTAAACAATCCATTAAATCGTCCATTCTTGGTAAAGGGAATCTATACTTGATGGTGATATTGTTAATGGCTCTTGATTCTGTACACATTCTCCATCCCCCATCCTTCTTTGGACTCAACATAGTTGGTACTTAACATGAACTCAATCTCTCTCTGACCAAACCCTTGTCTAACAGATCCTGGACTTGGTTCTTCACTTCCTCATTCTCTCAAGGTGTCAATCTGTATGTTTATTTGTTCGACAGACTTTCTCCTGGTATCAAGTCAATATGGTGGTTGATACTTCTGATGGGTGGAAATGAGTTAGGCAACTCATCTAGCACTATGTCAGCAAAATTATACAACAATTCTTGAACTTCTTCAGGAAAATCATCCATTGAAGTACTTGTAAGGATAACTCTGGGTTTCCTCACCACAACAAACTGCATCTCTTGTTCTTTCTTATTCATTCCCACTCATGAGAAGTATGCTCGTGTTGGATTCCTCTTTCACTTTATTCTCCTCTATTGGCAACAACATGTGTGTTCTATCATTCTTCTCCAAGGTGTATGTATTCTTCCTCCCATCATGAATGAAATTCCTGTCAAACTGCCATGGTCTTCCCAACAAAATATGGCATACATCCATGGGAATTACATCACCTAGAATTTCATCTCTATATCCTTCTATCTTAAATTCAACTAAGAATTGTTTAGTAACCATTACTTGGTGTCCTTTCTTCAACCATAAGACTATGTATGGATTTGAATGTCCAATTGTCTCCAACTCCAATTTCTCCACCATCTCTATGGATACTAATTTTTCAGTGCTCCCACTGTCAATTATCACCTTCCATACTTTGTCTTTAGTCTTGCAAGTTGTCCTAAAGAGACTATTCCTCTGCACTGGATTTTCAACTTCTGCCTCTGGTTTTAAGATAACCTTCCTCAACATTAGGGATCTTCCATCCTCTGCTCCTTCTTCTTCAACATTCCCTCTCTGTGCTTCTGAAATGTGAGCTTCACCTCCTCCTTCTTTCTTTTTCTCGGGACATTCCCAAGACATGTGCCTTGTATTTCCACATGCATAGCATCTTACTTATCCTCCTCCTCTTCTTCCTCTTCCTCTAGAAGAAATTCTTCCACCACCGTGTCTTCCTCAATAACTTCCTCCTCTTTCTGAGTGACTGTGTGGTTTTTCATCCTCGTCGTTAGACTTATGTGCCTTGTCATGGGTAACTCCCTTACCTCTGGTTAGGGATGGGATTTTACCTCTTCCTCGTCGTCTTTGTTTTCTGGTCAAATTCTCCTCTGCCTTAAGTGCAAACTGATAAGCATCCTCCATTATCTTTACTGACATCATGTTGAGCTCATTATGGATTTCATATTTCAGACCATTTATATATCTATCAACTTTTTCTTCATCTCTCTCACATTGTCCAATTCTGATGTGGAGCCTATAGAACTCCTCTATGTACTTCTTAACTGTCATTCCCTTCTGTCTCAAGTTCTGCATCTTCCTGAATAGATTGATCTAATAATCCTTGGGAATGAACTTAGACCTGAGCTTCGCTACCATTCTGTCCCAATTCTTTATCTTTTTCTTTCCTTTTCTTCTCCTCTCAGCCCGCAGTTCATCGCACCATAGTGTTTCATGTCCTTTTATCCTGGTGACAACCTATTTCACCCTTTTCTCTTCATCAATATCTTCATAGTCGAAATGTTCTTCCATGGATCTCACCCAATCCAGCAGCTCTTCAACATCTAAATTTCCTTCATACATTGGGACCTCTATCTTGGTTGTACCTCCCAATCTAGAAACTGCTCTCAGTAATCATTCTTAGACAACATCCACTACTGCAGCTTCTTTGTCTTATAATTATTTGCTCTCTGCTTCTCTAATGTCTCCAACATCAACTGCTCTCCTCTGAGCTGCCTCCATCACCTCTAATATTGCACAAAGTTCTCACATCTCTCTTTTTATAGCACAATTGGCTAAAGGTGGTTCCACTCGTCTCCTTGGTGGCATTGTGTTGATTGTCTGTTATACAAAGAGTACAATTTTTAGTTCTTCTGTCTCCTTTCCTTTGCTTTTTATCTGTAAGAAAAACTTCAGCTCTGATACCACTTAATGGAGACCCCCTTCTCTCCTAAGGGTTGCATGACCTCCCGGTCAGGATCTCTGATTATGGAGTTGGTTGACTCTCTCAAACCCCACTGATCTCGTTATGTGTTAAACACTGTTCCTCTAGGCTCCCTGCACAGGCCTCTCGACCCCTGCGATCTTTTTTCTCATGCTCTACGAAAACCTCAAAGTATCGGGCGTCAACACCTTTTCTCTCGGCCCCTCCCTCGATGTGACGTTGGCGATGACCATGTGATTGCGAGCGTGACCACAAGTAATTTGAATTCAAACTACTTTTTGGCTCCCAATTCTCCTCGAGCCTCCACGTGTCTTTCTGGAGAAACCACGATATGGATTGCGGCTCGCCCTCAACTTTTTAAAGTCTGCACAAATCCTGTCCCCGAAATGCAAGATGACCTTTGATCTCACGATCTTGATGGTTCTCTCAAATGGACAACTGAGATATATTCCTTGGAATCAAAAGATCATACTTCCTCCTCCCATATCAATGACTTTGGTCGATTCAAAATTCCAAGCTCCTGAATTCTCAAGTTTTGAACCTTTTTTTCCTTTGCAGGGAAATCTTTCAGAGTGGAAGATCTGCTAACACCTATCCCCTTGAATCAACGGCTATGATCTCTGCTGTTCTCTGAACTTCGGGGTTTTGAAATCTCAAACCTCACCTTCTTTTGTACTTCAACCTTTCGGAGCAAGTGATATGAAGACACCTGTCCTCACAATCAACGGTCCAACTTCTACCTTCGGTGTTTTACCTTTCAACCAAGATCAACGATCCTGAGACCTTCCCCTCGATCAATGGTCGATATATCCACTGGGTTTCAGACTTCGAGTATTTTGAATATCAAACTTCACCCTTTCCCCAACACTTTTATCTGAAGGCTGTGATCAACTGACACATTCCCCCCCTAGATTAATGACTAAGGATTACTTTGGGTCTATACCTAGAGTACACGGATTCATGCCACGTCTCCCCTGAATCTGATGGCTAAAGATCGCTTCTGGACTTTACCCGGAGCTCACAGATATTCACCACTTCTCCTCTAGATATGATGGCTCAGATTCACTTCTAGTCTTCAGGCCTTTGGGGTTCAGCGATCCCAATTCTCAAACTAAAAAATCCCACGACAAATTTCCCAGAACTATGGATCTGCTAAAGAGTGTCCTCCAACAGATCGATGACTCTCGGCTCTTTAGCACTCCGCGATTTGGGAATATTAGAGTTCAAACTTGATTCATCCTCAGCTCATAATATCTGATGGCTCGGATTCTCCTTGGCAATCCAACGTCGAACATTCACCTTGGATGATCTAATGGCTCAGTCTACTTCAGATGATCGAACGATGGAGATTTTACTTTGGAAATATGGAACTCCGGACTTCGTAAGTTTCAAGTCTGAAATCTTGGTGGATTCTTTCTCCTATGTGTATGAAGCGTTAAAGCTCCCGTACCTTGTATTGAATCAGACAACTATTGATACTAGCACTATGATCCAATGACCAACATCACTCCTCCTCCTGAGCTTCTAATTTATCTAACTTAGAAGACTATCTAAGTGTTCAAAGGTTTTGAAAATTTTCTCCCCCGACGATTCCAACTCTTCGATCTCGTTAACACTTATGAAAAGTGTTATTCCTCCTGAGATTGGTCTTGTGAAGACTTAGACTTCCCAAACACTCCATGCGTTTTAGGGATTTTGATAACTCCTATCCAAAGGATTTCTTGAATATAAATTCCTCTCGCCCTCCTGGAGTTCTCCTTTTGTTGGTTCTTCGACTTCTTACAAAGTCCCTTTGACACTTAGTCAAACCTCATATTTGTGCACTACTTGCACCAGATCTTTACACAAGGTTTGAATTCTTGTAGATGACTATGCACACCTTGAACTAGTCTCTTTGCACTCCTTGCAAACGAAAGTTTCGTGTTATCTCTTCTGAGCTTCGGAACCAAAACAGATCCTGACAACGCACTCCTTGTGTTCTGTGTGCACACCTTGCACCACTCGACAGAAGAGAAACAATTGAGACTTATCCTAACATTCATAGTTCCATCTACTCATAACGAAATTCATTCATTCATTCATGAAAACACAATAAAAGGGAATTGCAAGAAATTTCCACACCATGCATTGCGTCAATTTTCCAGTGAAAATGGCTACAACTATATCAAAACAAAAACTAAAAACTCAGAAATCTCCTACTTACTTGCAGCTAGCCTCATTTGGGAATACATAACCTTGGTTTGTCTCAGAGGGTTCTTAGGTTTTCCCCTGACTACTTGGCTACTCGAAATCCTATCCTAACGACTATCTTAGATTGGTCATATTCTATAGGAGTGGAAACTCCCACTTCGCTTGCAATCGTTCAAACATGCTTCAAATATTTTTCCAGTGCTGAGTTGAGGCGTGCTTCAAAATCGTTGAGTTCGGACGTGCTTCCCAATATTCGTCGAGATTTCCAGCGTTAATATTCAGGAAATATTCCCATGCACTGAGTGGTCCTGCTCCACATGATTTCCAGTGATGCTCCTGCATCAGTTTGTCTCAGGTTGTGAAGTGAGGATGCAAGGATATACATATTTTGATTGGGAAAGGAGTGCAATAGATAGATTGAGCACCTTTGGGTGCTACTTCAGCTTGAGATTAGTTATGATTTATGGGATAAGAAAGAAGTAGGTTTTTTTAGAACTTAGTATAATAAGATTAAGTATATCGCAGCCAGTGTTGCAAGTCATGAAGCAATGTGGCTTTAGAAAGTTATTCGATGACTATTTGATCAAGAGATTGAGATCAAATATCACTTCATCTAACATGTGATGTAGAAGGGAGTAGTGAAGCTCCAATACATATCCACACATGAGTAGATTGTGGACCATCCAAGACATGATGAAGAAGGGATAAATAAAGATCGAGTGCACATCCATAAATTAGTAGACTGCATACATTCTCACCAAGCCTCTTTCCATAGTGAAGTTTGTTTACTTCAGGGAAAATATTGGCATGCTGAATAATTTCTCCCTCACTAGAGGTCTTAATGACAGGTTGTTTTGGCTTTTGTCCCTTTCTTGGAATCATCATGTTCTTCCTAATGTTTTTCTTTAGCTCTTGGGTCCATGGAGTCTTGATGTTTTTCAACATTCGGAAGAAATTCTCCTAGGATTGTTCATGGTGATTTTACCAGTGGAGAATGGCCCTGGTGTAGTCTTTGAAGGACAAAAGACTCAAAGTTTTGATGGTTCTCTAGGAGGAAGCATCGACAAGAAATTCACTCATCGAGGTGTATCTATGGTGAATATCCCAATTGTAGTCATCAAAGGATAGAATATTCGAGGTGCTAGTGTTCCTCTTGTGTGTGGTTGAATCGAGCATAATTCTCCCATAATTGTTAGTTTAACTAGTGGAGACTCAGATATTCAATTATAGGGGTTTACCTGTAAGTGGCATTCACTCATAATCATGTACCTATGGTGGTGAGTGTCCCAAGTAAGCATTAGGAAAAACTTCTCGTAGATATGGCCTAGGGAGAAGGATACATTTATTTCCAGGGTAAATGGGCCCAGGTGTAGTCCTTACTTATAGGATTTTACTATGGACTTAAGGTGCTTAAGGTTCTTCCATGTGTCATATAGCATCGAACATAATTCTCCCAGGATTTATATTTTACTTAGTGGAGAATGGCAGATTCACTCACAAGGGTTTACCTTTCATGACATTAACTCACAAGGGTATACTTGTGGAAGTGAATGGTCTAGGTGTGGTCTTCATTGAGACCCAAGGTGCTAGACATAGTTTTGTGGATATGGATCATCAACATGGCTCATGAGGAAACTTTTCTATGACAGAAGAAATCCAAGTATGGAGAATGTACCCCTCGTTGAGAGGGAGTGTTGAAGTTTTGCAACTTTGGGAAGTCATTATCCATAAGAAAATACAAAGAAAACATTTAAGAAGAATACATAAAGCAAAAGAAGAAATTAAAAGACAAGAAAATCAAATCGCCTACATTGAAGCATTGAAGAAACACTTATAAAAGAAAAAAAAGAAATAAAATAAAGTTAAAGGACAAAAATGAGAAGTCAACCCTCAGAGTAAAATAAGGTGACTTGACAAGTATAAGTAAAGGAAATTTCATTTCATTATTACAAATCTCATCAACTCTCCTCTTCTACTGCATATTTCCCAGTTTCTTCATGCGAGTTGTAGTTGTAGTTTCCAGTTGTAGTTGCAATTGTAGTTGCCAATTACAATTGCAGTTGCAATTATAGTTGTAGCTTCCAGTTATAGTTTCTAGTCGCAGTGTAAGTTCTCAGTTACTAGTTGCACTATCTTTTTCCAGTGATGCGCCATGCTTGAGGGTTCTTCCTCACACTAGGCTGGAAATTTCTATATTCTTGGATTCTTCATTTTTTTGGTAATCTATTTGTGAACTTAGATTAAATTTATTCTAGAGGAAAGTTTGTTGGGTTTTTATCCCAAGTTCAAGTTTTCCTAGGTTAAATCTTGTTTCTATTGTGCATGGTTATCTCTCTATGATTTTTTTATTTCCACTACAGTTTTATTTTCGTTGAAATTTTTATTGTGTAATTTTTCTATGATAACACTATCATTAAAATATGTTTGAAATCATAAAGTAATAATTATTAAATATGGAAATTATAAAAATCAATAGACCATGACCTAGAGATTGACCTAGACCGTCACCTAGACCCCCCTAGCTCCATCTAAGCCTAGGAATAACCTATACTTGACCCTTAACCCCCTCCACACTCAATCCTTGAGTACACTATACATATACCTCTTGTTAAAGTCTTCACAACCCTTCCACCCACATCTTGATGCTCTAATGATTGCTCTATGCTTCAAAACACTCTTAATGCTAAGACCTTAGTTCCTAGTTCTCCCCAAACCCCTATCCATATTTATTCATAAATATTTTTGGTCTATAATAAATGCTATATATGTTTCATTAAAATCATGCATGTGCTCTTGTGACTTGAAATCCTTGTTGTTCTGTGCTCATCTATGCCCAACAAGAACACGTACACATTCCTAGAACGCATATATACTTTAGTGTCCATGCATTATAGGAACACTTGTGTTTTCCTGTTGGGAATTTTTATGTTCCAAGAACACTCCTCTACCTCATCTATCTCAAAACCCTAAACAATCCCAACACATGCACACAACAATAGCAGGAACAAACATGTTTTTGTTCTTTTTTTCTTGTTTTTAAATTCATAGACAATTTTTTGTTATTGAAAGACAATTGTGGGGAAAATTGGAATACAAATTTGTCTAAGTGGAATTGGAATTGTTGGTTGTGTCTTGTCATGTAATAGCAAGACAAATTTGTACAATTGGAATTGTTAGTTTTGTCTTCTTGTGTAATACCAAAACAAATTTGTCCAATTCAAATTGTTAGTTCTGTCTTCTTGTGTAACACCAACATGAATTTGTCCAATTGTAATTGGAATTGTTAGTTGTGTCTTCTTATTTAATACCAAGACAAATTTATTCAATTGGAATTAAAATTGTTAGTTTTGTCTTCTTTTACAATACGAAGACAAATTTGTCTAGTTGGAATTAGAATTGTTAGTTGAAGACCATTTTTTCTCTTTACACATGGGGAACCTATGGAATCGAGAAAGAAAGTCCACGAGGAAAGATAAACCCATCGAAAAGGTAGAAAAAGAAAGATAAAAGGAAAAGTTACATATGTCAAAGTGTAGGCTTTCAGAAGAGGAAAATTCCATTCCTAGTAGAATAGTTGTCATTGTTGTTTCTCCTCCATCACCATAAGCAAAGCCCAGGATTTTAGTAGAGACCAATCGAATCAGTATCTCATTAAGGAAACTTGTTTTGGATTACAAGATGATGGAGGATTTTCTTAGAGATGATTATACAATGGATGGAATTAGAGAGGCAACTAATGCACAACATTATGGTGAAGAATTTATTGTAGTGCAACCTCTTGTTGGACAGTCAAATGTTTCAGAAACTAGTTATGGGAATGTATAATATCCTCATAGAATTGATCTGATAGTGATTGAAGGGGTAAGAAATGCAACATTTTTAACTCCACAACAAGGAGGTCAAGAGTGCTAGAATAACGGTTCAATGTCCCTACCTAGATTAAGAAGTGTGTGGTGAAGAACTCCTAAATGCATTCATGTGGATGAAACTAGTTTAGAATCACTTGAAGGTAAGTTACCTAACCGTACTATTCATTATCATTATTATAAAATCATTAAATAATATTTTGAACCAAAATCCGATGTCGCTAAATGTCAATTATTTTTGGCTTTGTTAAAAGCTAGAAGTTTGATTGATGTTAGGAGAATTTTAGGCATTAAAATAGTCAAAAGTTTAGAAACAAGTCATCATATTCTTAGAAACCTTGTGGATTATTTTCAAATAATTGGTAAGAAATATTTTTCTAAAGATCGTAATGTAGCACAATGTGTCTTGTCATAAACAATTGTTAGCAAGATCACAAGAAAGCAATGTTTTATACAAAAAACCTCTCATATCATGAAAAGAAATATCAAAACATTAGAAATTATTCTCATAGATGAGATAGCCTCGACACATGTGACGTAACATATTTGCGAGTCTTCACTAGTAGACTGCCTCATTCTGACATGAAGTTAATTCGAGTAGTTAAGGGATGAGTACATGATTTATGGGGATTTAGGGACTAAACCCCATATTAAAAAATTTATAAATTAAATGAAACTTGATACATCCATCGGGGTACTATCTCTCTTTGGACTCTATTTTCACCCATAAATTGTTTTAAAATTATTTCTTGATTTTCACCTTTAGGGTTTTCCTCGGGATTGATAAAGGTGTGCAACACTCGGTTCAAGGGTACCATGATTTCTTATAGAGCGGTCTCAATAATATTATATATGGAATCGACATAAATATCAGAGCGAGTCTCAAGTCTCTCTACATGGGATTCTTTCCTCCTTGGAGGCTCAACGGTTGTTGGTAGCTTACCAAGTAGTCTCATGTAAGCACATATAAGGTGATGTTTTTTAGAGAACTCTTGTTGTGGCACTCGATACGAGGTCTTCAAATGTGTTTCAAGAATGTCAGAGGCACTTCTGAAATTATGATTTGAATATTTGTAGGTAATTTCTTTTTCATACCTAATACGAGGGAATAGAGTGGGGTTGGGGTTATCTCTTGAAGACTGATTTCAGTTGTGTAGGTCGTTTATGTAAGTCATAAAAATGGCCCTCCTTTTAGCATCAATTATATTGACAGGTATGAATTTGCCCAATAAAAGAAAGGCGTACTCCCTGATACATGATCCCATCTACACTATACACCATTTGGATTAGCAGACCCATCCGGATTTTTTCCTAGTTGTCATTGTTGTTTTTTCGAGGTTTTGGCTAGTTACTGTCTTGTTTATTGATGAGTATGAATGATGAGTGAATATGCAATGAAAGTATGTGTATGAACACTATGTATTGAAAAAAGATAATCTAATCTAATATATCATAGCTCGGATGATACTAAAGTAATCAGTGAGTTGTAAATGAAACCAAATTCTGCATAAAATTCCACACAGGTAGCTAAAATAGAAGAGAAGAACTAGAAACAAATGCATGCACATATATACAATCAGAATATTCTAAATTATATCAATGCATACAATAACAAATCAACAATGTCAGAATGTAAATATATATATGAGAGAATACTCCAAACTGCAGAATAACCTAGAGTGCATAATATTAATACATAGGAAAAAATGCATTCTTACAGTCCATGTAAACAAAATACATCTCCACTCGGAAAATTCATAGAAAAGACATATTCACACAAAATTCTTCCTTCTTGAGAAAATTGGCCCTGAGGTCTTTTCATTATTCACTAAAAAAGTATAAGTTCTTGAATTAGTTATTGGGTCTATGCATGCCTGAAAAGCCAAAATTCCTTTAACCATGAGCCTCCACTCTTTTTTATACATTTTTTTGTAACCTCTAAGTGACTCTTTGCCTTCCTCTAGAAGACATTGTTACAAATGGTTCATCTTCCTATTTCCTAGTGACAAGCGTACAATAAGTTGGGAAAAATAAAAAGTAAGACACAAGTGTTAACATTTTCTGGTCACCATTTTGTTCTTATTCAAGTATTTTTCTCCCAAACATATGTTGTTCATATTTCTAGCTGATCATATAGGGTTCTAATCCTTCTATAATTTAGTTGTTCCAGAGCTGCATTGTGCATGGCCACATTGTCTTCAATGGTGCTCATGTCTTTTACCAGTGTCACCATGAATTCTTGTATCATGGTGTGTAATTGTATAGGTTGCAATAAGTGTTTCTCTATGAGATCTTTGGATATTGTAGTGACTTCTTCGACCACTATTTTTCTTTGATTTGTGCTATGATGAACCTTGTATACCAACTTTTATATTACTATATTCTTCCTAAGCTCATCTATCTTAGGTAGTTAGCTACCATTGATCGGTTCTTGGGAAGATTTGGGTATCCTCTAGTATATCACCATTGATATGGTAAGCTCATTATCAACCTTTTTCCCTACATGTTTGTAATGGTATAATGCATACAATTATTTCTTTCTTTCTAATGTTGATGGTTTCTATAGTTCATCTGGTGCCTTGGGATTTTATGTGATCCATTTATCAATGTCAGTGATTCCCTCAAGGATCATTTTGAATTGCATCAATTTTATTTGTATTTGAATATATTCTTCCCTATGACTGTCGTAGTTGTTTGTTGGAAGAGGTGCAGGTGAACATACATTTCTACATAGCCTCTTCCAGTTCTCTTATAACCTTCTCAATAATGGCTTTGAAACTTTACAAGTTTCTTTCATCAATTCTTACTTGCTAGATTATTTCCTCCAACTCTCTTATCCTTACTTCTTTCTCCACATTTTGCTAGCATAGTCTATGAATGTTCTCTTCATTGGAATTCATGAATTTAGTGTCGACTTTCACAGTTGATATTGGAGTATCCCTTACATCTCCTATTACAAAAATGTGTGTAAAAACTAAGATCAACATTCCTCCAGTTGTTGGGACTTTCTTTAGCTCTTATTGCATGATCCTAAGAGTTTTTCTATCATAAGTGAAGCTTGTCAAGTCTATTATCCCACTTTGTTTGGAATGATGTCCAAATTCATAGTCCCAGACCATTTCCTGATATATTTGTTCCAACATCTACAGTTTACACCTATGGGATATCTATTTTGATTGGGTGAGTCTCACCACCTCTGTCATCCTCCTCCTTTTGTTGTCTCTCTTCTTATGTTTCTTTTTCTACTCCCTCTTTGTATACTCTTTATGTTGCTTCCTTTTTTGATCTCTCTGTTGTTTCTTTGGCTTCTGCCTCTTTGGCTAGTCTGTCTTTATTCTTCAACTTTTGATTCTACCTCGACATTGGCTTTGGCCTTTTCTGCCTCAATCTTCCATTTTTTCTTGGCGACATCATTGTTCTTCTTGTGGAATTTCTCCTTATCTCTTCTTTTATTATCATCTGGTGCTTCCTCTTCCTCTCATGTTGATTCCAAGTGTATTGAGGTGGAGGTGTGGGGTGATTATTTGGTCATATCTTCTTTTTCTTTCTTTTGAGATTCTTATTTATCTCTTTCTTCATATGAAATTATCCCTTTAGGTTGGTCATGCATGTTGAATATTACTTTTTCATAGGTTAGGGAATTCTAATTTACTTATTCCTCCTCCCAGATATCCATTGTGTATTCCTAGGGTAGACCAATTTTGTTGAAGTTGTCTCTTATGATATTCTTTAGATCATGTCTTCAGAAGGATTCTTCTCCGAAGTGGTAATATAATAGTGTGTTTACCTCTACCTGATCCTACTTGGTATTTTAAAATAATTAGTTTCCAACATAAATGAGGTAGTGGTGGCCCGATTTCCTTTTTTACTCGATACAACATTCAACCAACCCCATGTATTATGGTCAGGTACACAGCCTCCTATAGCACAAGATTATCAGGCACAAATTGATGGAGCACATGGGATGGTTTCATCGCACCATACACTCTTATGTAGGTGCCATTTTCCATGATATACCAATCTCCAATTATTCTTATGAATTTTGTTTCCTTGTTAGTCACCCAGAGAGGTGTTGTGTAGAATATGAATTCACACAATAGATCCAGAAAATGCTCACAGATATTTTGGTACTATGTCTGATACTTATTCTCCCAGAGCACTTTTCAATATACATGTATGGTTGGGTCTGAGGGGTGCCATTTCCATCCCATCCTAAGGTATTTATGATCCACAGACATTATTTCCAAGAGATGTGATGATATGTGAAAACTTCGGAATGTTTTAGGATGGGTTCACTGCAAAGACGACCATTGTTAGATTTTATGACAAGATATCATCCCAGTTGAATGATACTCCCTCATCTGCATAATAATATATAAAATGAATATATGGTAGAGGATATTGGGATGCATATGGATCTCCATATAATAGACACAATATAGCTACCAGATACTGATAAGGCCTCCTCAGAGAGCTTGTGGGGTACCCTCCTTTGGGTTTGCACTTGAACTATTTTTCGACCTTGTACAATTTAGGAAAAAAATCCTTGGGAGTGAATTCAAACTTGATGAGGAGTTTTATGTCCAGATTCTTACTTCCTTTCTCAATGTGATAAAACTTTTCCTAATATTCATGCTTAAACGAGGCTATGGGATCTTTTATGGCATTACGAACGAATATACCATTCCCATATATATTCGTATGGATCCAAGTGATGGCGTGTTCACATGGGAACACAAATAGGTGGGTTTCTACTATTAATATGACTGACTTCCTAATGTTTCTAAATACTTTACACTCATCCTGTTCTTCATATTTAGTGGAGAAATTAGACTTATTGAACAACGTACTGATATAACTCTCTCCACTTTACTTTCTCCATCCTTTTACAAGAGTCCAGATGTGTCATTGTACCTAGATGTGATCACTTTTGATTCACCTTCAATATGTTTTCCACTACTAGAGGCATCAGTCCATGGTGACATATTTGGACCTGTAAGAAAAAGGTGGGATTAGTGAAGGGATTCAAGACATTAAAAGCAAGGAATTGAATGCAGCTCTAGAATTTTGAAATACTAGAATATTCACTTGAATTTTCACTGGGTAGAGAGTCATCATCGGATGAGGATAATATGATGGAAGGCATGTTGAAAAACGTATAGAATCTTTGAGGAGGAAAGAGTGAAGAGTGTGCTCACAAGGTCAAATAAGAGGTCTTGAAGTTAACTCCTCTAGTGGAAATAGGAGGAGTTGATAACAAGTGCTCCAATGTGCATTGGATAAGTTAGTGTCAAAGCTTCTTATGTGAATCAAGAATTTTCATGCCAAATCTTATGAAAACCTTAGGGAAATTGGTAAAAATGGATCTGGTGTGCTATCGACAGAGTTAGTGTCAACTCCATCGATGAAAATTGAAGGATTCAGTTTTAAGTGCATTGATAGCACGTTGGATCAATTGAGATTAAATATTATTATGTGTGGAGATATTATCGATGAGGTTGTCAGGAAGTCCTCTGATCATATCAAAGGAGTTAATAAGAACTCCTCTGATATTATCATAGGAGTTAATAATAAGTTAACTCTTGCTATATTGATGGTGAAAGTGTTCAATAAGACTTGAAAAGACCTTTCAAAACTTAGTTCGCTTGGTTGACCTAGGATATTCTGGAGAAAAGCATGGATTTTCTTGGCTTTTCAGGAAGAGTGGTCTCGACGATAATGGTTGCACCAAGTCTGGTGATAGTTAGGGTCTGGAATTGAATGGAATTAGGGTCAAAGGTGATACTTTTGTGAGGGGATTCACTTTGAGAATATATCCATTCGAGCCTAGAGCCTTGGTAAAGGGAGATGTAGATATGGAGAATGAATCTTGTGAAATAGGTAGTTGTGGTAGTCTTGGGGATGGTTATGGCCTCCAATTGTAAGAACGAGGCGAGCCTTATCCTTAATCACAAAAAATAACTCCATATTGCATAGCATGGTTGTTTTATTACCTATTCTACCACGTGGACGGTCAATATTACTTAAATGTTTCATTAGCAAATGGTTTCCTTGAGGTGAAGTCTTGTTTCTTTTTAACACTTGGTGAAACAATGACAAATATTGAGAACATGATATATATAAAAATCAACCATTTTGCATTTAATGTAGTTTTTGATGGAATTTATGATCAGAGGAATTGGGGTTAAGTCCTTCGATGTACATCATAGAAATAACCAAAAATGTTTTTGAGCATATCGACAAGCATGGAGGAAACTCCTCTGATAGATATCCAAGGAGTTGGAGTTAACTTGCTCAATAAGAAAGGATTTCAGAGGGAGTGAGGGAAACAAAAAAAAATTCAATTGGCAAGGCTGAAAGAAACTCCTCTAGTGTACATCATATGAGTTAAAGGTAACTCCTTCAATATACATTAGAGGAGTTAAAGGGAACTCCTCCAATGTAATTCAAAGGAGTCAAAGTTAACTTTGTCAAATCTCCCAAACTTGCTTCGAAAAGTATTTCTTCAAGTGTTTATTTTTCCAATGTTGACTTAAAGTATGAAAGTCTTGAAAAAGGGCTTGAGGTAAAGTAACGAGGCTTACAAAGGACACTTTCAAAAACACACAAAAATAAGGGACTTTGTTTCTTGAGAGGAAATTGCAATTGGATTATAATAAATGGAGGATTGTGTTACCTGACACAACAAAAACTCTCTTGCTTATGTGGTCCATGTAGTAGCAATGAATGGGATGATTGTGAATCAAAAAAATGGGTTGATAAATGGGATCATGTATCACTCCCCATTGGTCAATGTATAACTATGGAATTTTCCCAGTTGGAGGAGGACCAATCAAAGATTTCAGCGAATTATGATCACGTATTAGATCTCATACTACCAGGTTCGATGAAACCTTCTATTAAATTTTGAATAACTACCATCAATGTTTTATGCTTTGGTCATTTATTGGACTCACGTATTGGCACTCCACTTTTTTCATGACACATATACGTAGTGATTGCACCAAGAAGTAATGAATACAACAATAAATACTGGATGGCATGTTTCTTAGAGGGAAAGAAGACCCTCATTCGATTAGTAATAGTCCCTGAAGGCATTGAATTTATGATTTGGTTGATGGTTATTAAAGGATAATATCTGACACGAGATGAAAGAACACAAAAGAAAGGTGGTTATGTATTTCAGGATTATAAACCAGGTGAGGTTGTATACAACTTTACAAACTTGGTTGTTGGTACAAACTTCCAACTAAAAACAATGGCAAGTAAGAACTCATAAAAGGTACGATACTTCTTGTCTTACTCTGCCAATGAGAAGTTAATGGAGACCATCAACATTATAAGTGATCCCGATGGTCTACTTGAATGACGATATGTATTTAAAAGGAATAATTGAACATATATTTAAAATTTATAAATGATTGAAATTTTTTCTTCACGTAATGGTTATTATGGTATTCTTGTATGTTGTGGTTATGTTTTGTTATTAGGGAACTATATTTATCCTTCCTTTCCTTTCCTTTTCTTGGCTTCCCAATCCATGCATTTCCTTTGCATGCCATGCCATGCCTTTCCATACCTTGACTTTCCATGCCATTCCTTGCTTTGTCATGCCATGCCATGATATTCCTTTCCTTTCCGTGCCTTGCCATTCCATGTCTTTACTTTCCATGCCATGGCATGCCATGCCTTTCATTTCCTTTTCTTTCCATGTCATGCCATTCCTTTATGTGTCATGTCTTTCCTTGTCATTTTGTGACATCCCATGTCTTTCATTACCTTTCCTTTCCATGCCATGTCATTCCTTTCCATGCCTTTCCATTCCATGCCTTGTTATTCCATGTCTTTCCTAGCCTTTCCATGACATGCCATGACATGCCATCTCATGCATTTTCATGTTATGCCTTGCCATACCATTCCATGCCTTTCCATACCATGCCTTTCCTTACCTCACCATGCTATTCCATTCCATGCCTTTCATTTCCTTACATTTCCATTCATTTCCATGCCTCACCATGCCATGTCTTGTGTTGTCTAGCCTTAGAAGGTGTTAAATTGTCAAAAATATGCAATAAGCACTGAGAAAAATCCTAGTCCCAAATATCCTCCAATAAACGATTCTTCAAGCAATGAAATGATAGTGGAGGGGACCCACTAGCTGAAAACAAGTGCCCTGGATCCAATGCAACCAACGATTCATGCATTTGAGTCATGGTTTGAGTTTTATCACGAGTTGCAACTCGCCTCCTCAAGCCATTCAAGGACATGTTCGAAATTTCATATGGCGGCATAAAATACAAATCGAAAAACATAATGGAGTTCCATAATCTCTCGCACATTTGTTTGGACAAGGCCCACATGACCACACTATGCAAAATCACTCGACACAGTCTTCTTGAAAATCGACCTCTTGTTCAGTATTTTGACTATGCCCCATTGAACAAAACCATAGTCCCAAAGATCCCCCAACAAATGGTTTTCTATCTAATGGACTGAAAATGTAGGAGGAACAGAACCTAAAACCATGTGTCCTAAACCAATGCAATCAATGGTTCATCCATATAAATCCCATTTTGATTTTTATCGTGAGTTGCAAATCGCCTCCTTAATCCATTCAGGGACATGTTGGTAATTTTGTCCCGGGGCATAAAATCCAAACCGAATAGCATAACAGAGTTTCATAAGCTCCCAAAAATATGTTTGGATAAGTCCCATGCAACCACGCTACCCACAATAACATGGCATAGTTTTCCTTAAAATCAATCTCTTGTTCATAATTTGCATTATGCCTCATTGAGAAAAACCGTAGTCTCAAACATCCTCCAACAAATGATTTTCCAGGAAATGGAATGATAGAAGAGGGGTTATACTAGTTGAAACCCAATGACCTATATCTAATTCAATCGATGGTTCTTCTATTCCAGACATTTTTTGAGTTTTATCACAGTTGCAACTCGCCTCGTCAATCTTTTCAGGGACATGTTGGCAATTTGGTTCTTGGGGACAAAATCCAAATTGAGAAGCATAACAAAGTTTTGTAAGGTCCTATACAAATTTTTAGCCAAGGTCCATGCGACCACACTACCCACAATCACCTGGCATAGTGTTCTTTAAAATTGGCCTCTTGTTCAAAATTTGTACTATGCCTCATTGGGAAAAACCCTAGTCCCAAAGATCCTCTAACAAACATTTTTCCAAGAAAGGAAATGATAGCAGAGGGGCTCCACTAGTTGAAACCTAGTGCTCCAGATCCAATGCAACTGATGGTTCATCCATCCTAGTCCCAATTTAAGTTTCTCATGATTTACAACTTACTTCCTCAAGCCATTTAGGGACATGTTGGAAGTTTGGTCTGGGGGAATAAAACCCAAACCTAGAAGCATAAGATGTTTTTTTAATCTCTCGCATGTCTGTTTGGAAAATTCCCATGCAAAAATTCTACCCAGAATCACCCGACATAAGTGTTCTTAAAAACCGACCTCTTGTTTAGAATTGGCACTATGCCTCATTGAGAAAAACCATAGTCACGAAGATCCTCCAACAAACCCTTTTTCAGAAAATGGAATGATAGTAGAGGGGACCCAATAGCTTCAACCCGGTGCCCTAGATCCAATATAATCAATGTTTCATCCATCCGAGTCTCTTTTTGAGTTTTATCACGAGTTTCAACTTGCCTACTCAAGCCATTAAGGGAAATGTTGGAAATTTGGTCTCGGGACATAAAATCCAAACCAAGCAGCATAAAAAAGTTCCATAAGCTCTCACACATATATTTTTCCAAGGTCCAAGTGACCGCGCTACCCACAATCACTTGTCAGAATGTTTTTGAAAATTGACCTCTTGTTCAGAATTTGCACTATTCCTCATTGAAGAAAACCCTAGTCCTGGATATCATCCAACAAACTCTTTTCCAAGAAAAAAAATGAAATTGAAGGGGGCCCACTAGATGAAACCTAGTTCCTTGAATCCAATGCAATAGACAGTTTGTCCATCTGAGTCTCGGTTTGAGGTTAAGCGTGAGTTGCAAATCGCCCCCTCAAGCCATTTAAGGATATGTTGGCAATTTGTTCCGGGGAATTAAAAAATAAATCAAGCAACATAATGGAGTTTTGTAAGCTCTTGTACATCTATTTGGCCAAGTTCCACATGATCAAACTACCCACAATCACTCGACACAGTGTCCTAGAAAATCAACCTCTTGTTTATAATTTGAACTATGCTTCATTGAGAAAACCCCTAGTCCCATAGATCCTACAACAAACGATTTTTTGGGAAACAGAATGATAGTGGAGGACCACCACTAGATGAAACACGGTGCCCCAGATCCAATACAATTGACGATTCATCCATCTTAGTTTGGGTCTGAGTTTTATCGTGAGTTGGAACTCACCTCCTTAAGCCATTTAGGGAAATGTTGGCAATTTGGTCTGGGGGAATAAAATCCAAACCGAGAAGCATAATGTAGTTTCATAATCTCCTACATGTATATTTTTCTAAGGCTCATGCGGTCACACTACCGAAAATCACCCAACATAGTGTTCCTTAAAATTTACCTCTTGTTTAGAATTTGCACTATGCCTCATTGAGAAAAACCCTAGTCTTAGAGATCCTACAACAAACTCTTTTCCACAAAACAAAATGATAAAGGAGGGGCCCCACTAGCTTAAAATCAGTGCCCTGTATCCAATCCAACCAATAGTTTGTCATCCCAAGTCCCCATTTGATTTACATCACGATTTGCAACTTTCCTCCTCAGGCAATTCAAGGACATGTTGGGAATAGACATATACCTAAACCATGACCATGACATAGGCCTAGACTTATACCTAAAACATGACCTAGACCTAAACCTATATGAATACCTAGAACTACACCATTACCATGACCTATACCATGACCTAGACCATGACCTAGAGCATGGAAAGACAAGGAATACCAAGGCAAGGCTTGGCAAGGCAATGTCTAGGTATAGTTATAGGTCTAGGTATGGAAATGCAAGGTAATCCAAGACAAGACATGACAAGGCTAAGCAAAGACAAACATGGAAAAGAAAGGAATAGTCTAGTTCTAGGTCTAGGTCTAGGTCTAGGTCTACATGCTATATCTTCTTATAAAAGTTATTGACTTGAAAGGTTAGCTTTTATTTCTTTGGTTTGAAATAAGTCCTTGAAGTTATGTTTTTTTCATGCAATCTAAAAGAAATTATGGATCAATATTTTAATGATACTACACTGTAAGGATGGAACATAAACCTATTGAGTGGCATCCCTTTCTATGTAAATCCTATTAGTTATGATAATCCATGTTTCACAACTATGAAGATACCTAATATATATGATTAAAGAGAGTTTATGTTATGACATTGAAATTCTCATGGAAGTATTTTATCTAAGATAGATGAGATAACAACTTGTAGAGTTACATGCTTATTGAATCCTTTGATTGTAATTTTTAGGTATTAAACTTCTTCCTTTAGTACAAGCATTATTTTTTTAAGAGAGAAAAAAGGTATGATACATGAATGCCATTGTTTTTTTATTAAATAACTTGAAAACAAATTATCTCTAACTATGAAAATAACTATATTTTTACAAACAATTAGTTTTATGAATACCATAATGAAAGTACCTTTTAAATTAATTGTGGTTAGCCAAGGCAAGGCATGGCATGTAAATTCAAGCAAAGGAAATGCATGGAATGATGAGGCAAGGCATGGCATAGAATGGCATGGCATGGCAAGGCAAGGCAAGGTAAGCCATGGTATGAAATGACAAGGCAAAGCATGGCATGGAAAGGCTTGGCATAGCATGGAATAGCATGGAATGGAAAGGAAAGTCATGGCATGGCATGGAAAGGAAATGCATGGTATGGTAAGGCAAGGCATGGCTTGGGAGGTCAAGGAAAGGAAAGGCATGAGAGAACATGACAAATAATGGCATGGCATGGCATGGCAAGGCATTGGATAACATGGCAAGGCATGGAAGGGAAAGGAAAGGCATAGAATGTCATGGAAAGGTATGGTATAGAAAGGCATGACATGGAAATAAAATACAAGGTATGGCATTGAATGACATGGAAAGGCAAGGCATGGCTTGGAAAGGCATGGTTGGGAAAGGCAAGGCATGGAATGGCATGGCAAGGAAAGCCATGGCATGGAAGGGAAGGACATGGAAAGGCATGGTATGGCATGACATGACAAGGAAAGGCATGGATTGGAAAGGCAAGGAAAATAAAGGAATGGTATGACATGGCATGGGAAGGAATGACAAGGAAAGGAAAGGCATGGCATAAAATGGAATGGCATGGAAAGGAAAGGAAATGCAGGGAATGACATGGGATGGGATGGCAAGGAAAGGTATGGCATGGTGCGGCATGGTATGGAAATGAAAGGAAATGCAAGGCATGGCATGGCATGGAAAGGAAAGGAAATTCAAGGCATGGCATGGCATGGAATGGAATGGAAAAGCATGACATGACATGGAAAGGAAATAAAATGAAAGGTATGGCATGGCATGACATGGAAAGGAAAGGCATGGAATGGAAATGAAAGGTGTGGCATGGCATGACAAGGAAAGGCATGGAAAGGCGTGGCATAGAAAGGAAAGGCATGGAAAGACATGGCATGGCATGGAATGGAAAGGCAAGGCATGGCTTGGAAAGGAAATCCAAGGAAAGGCATGACATGGCATGAAAAGGAATGTAAAGGAATGGCATGGTGTGGAATGGCAAGGAAAGGCAAGGTAAGGCATGACATTAAAAGGCATGACATGGAATAGAAAGGAACGACATGGAAAGGCATGTCATGGCATGGAAAGGTAATGCAAGGCATGACATGGGATGGAATGTAAAGGTAAGGCATGGAATGGAAAGGCATGGAAAGGAAATGAAATGCAAGGCATGGCATGGAAAGGGAAGGAATGGCATGGAAAGATAAGAAATGGCATGGCATGACATGGCATGGCAAGGAAAGACATTACATGGAAAGGCAAGGCAGGTCATGGCAATGCAAGGAAAGGAATGACATGGCATGGCGTGGAAAGGAAATGCAAGGCATGGCATGGCATGGAATGGAAAGGAAATGAAGGGCATGGAAAGGCATGACATGGCATGTAAAAAACACTTCATTGGATGGAAAGGAAATTTGTGATATAAAGTTAAGTCATATGTCCCTAGAAAAAACGTTTTTTATTTATTTGGATAAAAAATGTTTATTTTTGTGTGATTCTTGTTTAATTGCAATCCACATTTCGATTTTAGTTTTTCTTTGCATAATGTTATGGAAAGCTATATATTTATTCTTGTATAGGTTAAAATGGGAAGCTACTTGGAAAGACATGCAAGGAGGGATTAGTCTAATTTACACCATAGTCGTGTTAAAGGGATTTGTAAATGTAACAACCTATATTTTGTCCTTAGAAGTTTAGAACTTTGATTTTTACTTATCATAGTTATCCATTTCTTAGTATTTGTTGGATTTAGTTAGAATCATGTGGACATTTGATATCTGTACATATAGATCTATTTATCTGTTATGGGATATCATTTTTATTTTTATATGTTTATGATGATGATAGTTTTATTATTTGTTTAAACATGAAAATATAAATGTGGAACTTTGGTATGTGAATACTAATTCATAGTTATGTATAATAGATGCAAGGTGTCATGTAAATAAACATACATTTTGTAATTGAACATTAATACAGATAAGGATTCTCATATGAGATTTGTAATGTATATGCATGGATATGAGCTATGTGATATCCAAATGACTATAGTGTTGAGGTAACCAAGGCATGGAAAGGAAAGTAATGGCATGGCATGGCATGGAAAGGCAAGGAACGACATGTCATTTCAAGTCAATGTAAGTCAAGTCATGGCATGTAAAGGTAAGGAATGGAAAGGAAAGCCATGGCATGGAAAATCAAGGAAAGGCATGGAAAGGTGTAGCATGGAATGGAAAGGGAATGCATTTCATCACATGGCATGGAAAGGAAAGTTATGTATAGGTATGTCATGGCAAGGAAAGGCAGGACATGGCATAGCATGATATGGAAATGAATGGAAATTGAAGGAAAGGAAAGGCATGGCATGGAAAGGAAAGACATGGAAAGACATGGCATGGAAAGGAAAGGCATAGTAAGGCAAGGCATGGCATGGAATGGCATGGAAAAGCATTTCATTTCATGGCATGGAATGGCATGGCAAAGAATTTCATTTCATGGCATGGAAAGCGAAGGAAAGGGAAGGCAAGGCATGGCATGCAAAGTCAATGAATGACATAGGCATGACAAGTCAATGAAAGGCATGGTAAGGAAAGGCATGACAAGGAAATGTAAGGTAAGGGAACACAAGGGAAGGCAAAGGCAAGGCTAGGATAGGCAAGAAAGGCAAGCAAAGACAGGGCAATGATATGAAAGAAAGGAAAGAAAAGGAAATGTAAGGTAAGGCTAGGCATTAATCACATACTTTGTTGTGAACACCGCATCCACTTGGTATCTTTCACATTCATCCATGGAGTTGGCTACCTTGGAATTTGCAAATGTGGAATGATTTCATGCATTTATGTTTTTGGAGGGAACATTCCATGTGGACACTTGGAATTTGAATTGGCTTGATGCCTATTTTTGGTGGTGTGTCCCCTTCATGAGCATTATTTGGTGCATAGTAATACTATTTTTGGATGAGAACAAATTTATTTGGAGAGCCTAAAGTCAACATGTTGTAACATGCTCAACCATGGATTGAGGATAGATCTAACTAATTCATTATTATAATATTTATTTGAGTTGTCATAGAGTTAGCTAACACATAATAATATTTTATTTTATAAGAGAAGAGACTCGCTCTATAAATAAGAGTTTTCTCTCTCCTTTGTAAAGGGTGGAGGATTTGGGTATTTAGGATATTTCCTCTTGGGCTACATTGTAGAACATTTTAGCAAGCTTAACGGAGAATTTGAGGTATATTTTCATTTGATATGAAGCTTTATTGTGCACTCATATTTTATGAGTTGATTTTGTATTAAGAAACCCTTGTAACATGTTGTGATTTTCATTATAAAGAACCATGCTTCATTTTGGATAGACTAATGTGAGGTTTCAACTCTCTTATTTTTATTGTGATTATGTTACCCTTTATAATTGTTATTATTGTTTCCTAGAGTCTTAACTAGGATGGATTTTCATCCTTTTGTCAAATTTAGATAATGAGAACCATTAATTGCATATGGATTTAGCACCTAGCAATATTTTCCACAATTAGAGATTTGCTAATGCGTAATAGAAGTATTTATAATAAATTTAGAGAAAACAAACTATTCTTACTTACATAGACTTGAAAAAGAAATTAATCGAGTTAAATAAATTCATACGTCCATACACTTTGAAATTCATACATTCATCAACATAAAATGCAGAAACAATGAGATTCATAAAAAAAGTGTCGTGAAATGTGTGTGTGTGTGTATTCAACATCGTCTAAATTGTACATTTTTTACAAACTAACACCTCGTTCCTAATATAAAAAATGACAACAAGTACCGTAACATAAAAAGCAACCATATGGTGGCCTACACACAAAATGACAGTGATTGGTCACTCATTGACCACTGCCACTCTTTTCACCCTCAAGATCATCCTGAAAATCAATATTCCTTCTCTTGTTCGAAGAACCACATTGAGTGGTTTTTGGCCCAGGCATCGTTCGTCGCTCTAGAGACTGCACAACGAAAACAAAAATGTTATATTTTTTTCCACATTGAATTAAAATACTTACAAAATGATACATTGTAATCCAACATAAGACAACTCATCGCAGATGGTATTGACAATCGTGAGGGTGTTTCCCCCCTTCATGACCCTAATCTCTTAGCGATGCCACTATGCGTCGGTTTCAAGGATCAACTCATAAAAATTTTAAAAAATATATGCATAAAATCAATTCCATTCATGATACACAAAAAATTATCATCAATGCATTATCTCACCATGAATATCTCAGGCCTCGATGGAGAGTCATTGACAGGTGGATTTCTTCGGTATACAACCTGATCCGAGGAAACCTCTATTGTGGAAGCCTCAGTGGATTATGAAAAAATAAATGGTGGGGGGGTTGGGTGGCATACAATTGCATCCACTGTGGATGGATACGATGGAAGAGGTGGTGTGGATAGGTGGATTGTTGGTGCATCCACTGAGGATGCACGAAATAAGAAAGATGTTGGTGGATGGCGGTGATGGTCCCCCATAGACTGTACAAGTGATGGAATAACCTTGGTCTTGGAGTAATGTAACTCAGAAGTTGTGGGTAGGTTCACAGGGAGAGGACTAGTGCTAAAACTAGCAAAAATATCAGCAACCTACATACATATTGATAATATTGAACTATTAGTACAAAATAGTAAAATTTTACATCATAAATACAACAAATATGAGATTTTAAAAATATTTAACTCTACACATGATACTTGGGATGCAGGTGACTTGTCCATCCCAGGTGGACATTGCTCAATGTTGCTTGGTCCCACAACCCATAGAAACACAAGAACATTAAAAATTTAAGGATGCCATAAAATAAAGAATTCATTATAGTGAATTTGTCAAATGTAACACATACCTGTGTATGGGGTAGACCGATTAAGTAGGCTATCTCAATTGCTGCATCAATGGTGGAGATAGAGATTGATGCATCCACTAGCATAGACAGTCTGCTACACATGCGTAACAATTGCAAAACAAAATACAATAAAATATTCATATAAATACACAAAATGCTATATAAATATATAACGATGAAGAAGATAGAGATGGTTAAGATAATAACATCCTCCATGAAGTTTTGATGTCCACTAGCCTCAATAGGCCCATAACAAGTCTTCCTGCAACTCGATCATCTGTGAGGTTCACATGGAATATTTATATGTCCATATGCCCTATCCACACCACACTCAGTTGTACGTGGTGAATCTTCGACCCCTCTATCAATGTCACCAGAAATCACCTCTTATCAAGATAGTGCAACAAAGCTACCATGTTGCACTAGGCTCCGAGTGAATGATGATATAGCTACTTTTATCTGTTACAAGCTCTCTACAACAGCAGGATTTTGGGCAAGGGGGTTAGGCCTGAGCCTAGGGGGACGAGGACATAACATGGGATCATGCCTAGAATGCTCTTGACCCTGTGAAAACCCTCGACCCATGCTCTCGAAGTCACCAATGTCAAAGTAATTGACATGGCGACCCATAATAAATTCTTCCCATAATTATATCAAAAAATATCAAAGCACCTCCATGTTATTGCAGGGAGGTTTATAAAAATTCTATGTACCACCTATCCATCCAGTTTTGACTAATTTTTGGGTGGATTCACCAGTGAGTTCAAATTTGTTTCTTATTGATAGGTGGTTCTTGTCTACTTCAAAGATCAATAAAAAGAGACATCAATTGTTGTTTTTAGATATCTAAGTCTATAACTTGGTCTCTATCCATTCTAGTGTGGTAAAACTCATACATTCTATCCCCAAGTTGAGAAATAAAAGTTAATTGTCCCTAGGCACTTTCAATGGAGCTTAGAATGATGTCAAATGAAGTGGCCAAGGACTCTCTCTTTGGTTCTCTCATGCCCTTGAATTCATTTACCAATGTTCTCAATGTGGCCAACCCCTCATCAATTTGAGTGTCTATGTTGGGTGATTGTGTTGGGTTGTGGTTTTTATCGCCTTGGTCTTCTTGTGGGTGGTTTACATTTTCCCCATGTTCAATTTTATAATATATGTTGCAATTTAATAAGGGATGGAATGTAAATTAGGTCATTTTTTTTTATTAAATATAAATTCACAAAAAAAATCAATACATATTTTAAGAAATAAATTGCTCAATAAAATAATCACATTTGTTGTAAATATAAGAGGCTACTCTCTCTAAATTTTCTAAACAAGATTTCTCTATAAGATTACAAATTTCTATAATTCAAATTCTTTTAGAATATATTAAATTAATTGAATAAAACTAAAAATTACTAAATTGGGAGGAAAAGAAGATAAATCTTGAACATACCTAGCTTGAGTGGGAGACGTTGGAAAAATATTGACTTTGTTCCTCCTCTATGTTTTCTCAATGAAAGTAAAAATGCATGTGTGATGTGCGCAAATAACACAAATCATGCCTACAACCTGTTAAAAATTGTATGACAAAGAAACGCGTGCCTGTTCCTAAGAATGTGCATGTGTTCCTAATAACGTGCACATGTTCCTGCCACCAAGTCGGCATGGCAAGCGGAGTGGAGGTTCAGAATTTGCCAAAACTATAGAATCAGGAATGTGTGTGTGTTCGTGAGAACGCACACGCGTTCCTGCTGACCCCCTTGCCACTTTTTTGTCCACCTACATTTTGCACACACCCAACAGTCAACCAAAAGTCAACCCTATAATCCACATTCAACCATAATCAACCATATTCAATTATAGTTACCATAATCAACGAAGTTAACCACAATAAGTGAATTCAATAAAAGTTAACCATAGTTACACATAATACACTGTAATGAACAAAGTCAAACATAATGAACCAAGTCAATAACAAATTCAAGAACACTTAAAATCAAGCACACTTTATTAGAAAACTAAAATTAACAAAAGTAAACCTTAGTTAGAAAAATTAAACATTAGTGAGGTAAGTCAACCATAATTATGGAAGTTAACCATAGTCTACCATAGTCAACCAAAATCAATAATAGTCAACCAAATATTACCATAGTAAACACATTCAACCACAACCAACAAAGTCTATGAAAACATCTAATGATGGTTAACTAAATTCAACGTCATTCAATCATAGCCAATGAATTCAACCATAGTTAATTATAGGTGGTAAAATGAACCAATGTTAACCAAATTCAACCAAACT
>SNQJ01S0009531.1:211639-238136 GCA_010110895.2 Picea sitchensis
GAACTCAACCACACTTAGCCGATTCACCTACATGTAAACAAAGTCATTGAAATTCAACCTTAGTCATCCAAGTCAAGTGTAGTATGGTAAGTCAACCATTGTTGACCATAGTGAACCATACTTAGAAAAGTGAACTAAGGTCGATCATACTCATCATAGTAAATCAAAGTTTATCAATCCAACCTAAGTCAACCAAAGTCAACGAACTTAACAAAGGTTAGCCACATTAAAAACAATCAACCACAATTTCTTTGCTATATCAAGATTTGCCTTACCATTGCTATATTTTATCAAAATAATATATTCTTGTTTTTGTTAATTTATTATTATAAATAACTTTTCATATATTTCTACATCTTGAATCCATTTCTACATTAAAAAATAAATTTTAAATAACAAAAATAATAATTTAGTGATTTATATCAGAGGATTCGAACTAAAAAAACGCTATTTCCTATTTATTATTTTATTTATTATTTGAATACTTGATTTGAATACTTGAATACTTTTATGTTTATAAGTAATAATAGCCCTTTCATCACCGTGTCATCAACTAGTCAACTACATTAATTTTTGGACCTTCATGTACGAATAGATAAGGAGTTTTAATGACTATCGTACATTAGATAATACTATCAAATAAAAACAATTATCACAAATCTCAATGACGCACATGATTGGGTCAAACAAAAATTAGAACCCTAGGAAGCTCAAATAATTGGCTTTCAACTTTTAACATCTCTTATGTCTACTTTTCAGCGTAAAGTTTCTTTCGTTTTCCTTCCGCTGAAAAGTCTACTTCATGTCACCTGCCTTTGCACGGTTCCACGTCTACTTTGTTTTCTGGAAACAATTTCCAACCACAGAGGTCTCCAACTAACACGAACGTTATTGTTTTGTTGACATTATTTGAGAGTAAGTAAAAGCTGGAGAAGAAAGCAAAAGCTGGTCCTCATTTGATTTATCGTTCACAACGGCAATTCACTGAATGCACGTTCAACAACTGCACGTACGCGGTGATATTCCAGGCCAAGTACGCTGGACACTGTTATTTCGTTGACATGTCCTGTCATCCGAATCAAGGAGCAAAATGCCTTACAGAACAAAATCCCTATTATTATAATACGTTCCATTAACAAGGACAACAATCAGAGGGATTCAAATCAAAGGGATGGTAGGTGATCCATGTGCCGATGATTGAAAATGGGAGGATGATGGGCTCCATCTTTAAGCAGGCTTTGTCAATCTCCCTTCTTAATTTGTGTTTAAATATATGTGACCAGATGATTCCCAAGCCGAGATGAGCCCTTGCCAACCTGCAGTGGTTGGAGAGCGCACCATTAAAATCCGCAGAGTTTGAAAGAGAAATTTTGTAGGCGGAGCTAAAAATGAGGTGCGGAAAAGGGCGAAGACAGAGCGTCCCGTTTTCCTCGACGCCAAAGATAAGAAAAGGTCTCTGGTCACCTGAAGAAGACGAGAAACTCTACAATTATATGATGAAGAACAGCCTTGACGGCTGCTCCTGGAGCTATGTGGCCAAGCAAATTGGTAATAGCAAATTGGTAATACCTGATATACCCACTAGCACTTTAATTTCAAATTCGCTCAACTCTGCTCTAGTTTATGTGATTCAGTGTAGCATTTTAATTCTGCAACCTCAGCGCATTTGCACAGGTGTTATATATATATATATATATATATATATATATATATATCTCGTGCAATGCAATAATGTTAACATTATAGGAAGATAGCTAGATTCGTTTACAATAGGATCAATATAATGCATGAATGCATGGATTATACAATGTAATAATATTAGCACAGCCACATAATTGTGTCTGATCAACTCTGAAAGGTTGATAAGATGAAAAGACTCCTTAAAAGAATTTATTAAATTTTATTATTGATTAACAAATAAACGGTTGAGCTTCATTTATCTGGTGTTAATATTTTAATTTCTGTTAATCACTTACTGTCCATACATAGAAAACTTATTTAATACTGTCCATAGAAAACTTATTAATCACTAAACCCCTATTAAATCTGCCCATTGTCAATAGGTGTACGCCTTTCGGCTTAATTAAATTACCTATCTCTATTCAAAAGGAATAACTAGCACAACGACATAATTGTGGCTGATCAACGCCGAAAGGTTGATAAGATGAAAAGAATCCTTAAACGAATATATTAAATTTTATTATTGATTAACAAATAAACGATTGAGCTTCATTTATTTGGTGTTAATATTTAAATTTTTGTTAAAATCTGCCCATTGTCAATAGATATAAACCTTTCGGCGTAATAAATATTTCATACAAATATATTTTAAATTAATTTAATTTAAATCTATTTTATTTATTATTAAAAAAAGAAACCTCAGAATGTGAATGTAGTAATATATATATATATAATCTTAATTTAACTTAGTTTTTTAATTTATTTAATATAATATAATATTGGAATACTGAAACAAAGAAACCTGTGTATAAATATATTTTATGAATTGTATAAATATATTTTATGAATTTTATAATGCGATGTTAGGATGGGCAAATATGAGAAAATTTTACTTAGTTTTAATTTATTAAATATAATATGGAATATTGAAACAAATATACCTTATAATATTGGAATACTAAAACAAAGATACTTGTGTATAAATGTATTTTATGAATTTTATAATACCATATTAAGTAGATAGTTAAAATAATTTTACAATATAATCAATGCAATGTAATGTTAATATATACCATAAATCAGTTACATAAAAGAAGGATATTGTTATTAATATAAAATGAGGTATTATTATTATTATTATTATTATTATTATTATTATTATTATTATTATTATTATATGTATAATCTTAATTTTATTTAGTTTTTTAATTTATTTAATATAATATAATATTAGAATATAGAAACAAAGATAACTATGTATAAATGTATTTTACGAATTTTATAATGAGAGGTTAAGTAAATAGTTAAACTAATTTTACAATATAATCAATGCAATGTATTATTAATATATACAATAAATCCTTAACATAAAAGGTGAGTATTATTATTAATATAAGGTGGGATATTGTTATTATTATTACTAATATAGCATAAATTCTTTACATAAAAAGTGAGTATTATTATTAATATAAGGTGGGGTATTGTTATTATTATTACTAATATAGTATAAATTCTTACATGAGAGGTGGGGAGTACATTTATAATTGAGAAATAGTTAAATATGTAATTAAATAATTAAAGTATAATTTAATAATATAAAATTTAATATATAAACAAAATAAAAAATTATTAATTTTAATTTTTTATTTTACTTTAACTTTTTAAATATTTGTGTTTTTAATGTTTTTTTTTTATTCATATTAATAAATTATAAATTGAATTGAATCCATGCAAAAATTTTAAAGATAGATATTTAAATATTAAAATTTATATATTAATTATTTTTTTCATAATATGAATTATAATGATGATGATTAACTTCTACTAAAAAGAACTCGATTTATTGAATTTTAAAAAGATAAGTAAAAGTAGAAGAATAAATGATTATAATATTTCATATTACAATGATAAAATTAACCATTATCATTATAAATTAATATTTATTATTATAAATTGTTTTATTAATGTTATTTTGTATTATTATAAATTACTTGTAATCTATATCTATAGAAATTTTCTCAATCTTTTAATTGCAAATAAAAAATATGTGAGTGTGAGAGATTTAACAAATTTAATGATAAAACAATATTCTTGATAGTATTCACAAAATAAAAATCAGAGTTAATATTATGACACATATCATTTTGTTTGGGTTAATCATTAAAACCTCTGATTACCACAAGTTATTCATTAATCTCATATTATTTTATCTAAATTAATCACTAAAAACTTTATTAACACAGATTATTCATTAACCTGTTTATCACATATAAACTACTTACCACATATAAACTAGTGCTACTAGCCAGACAAGATGGGGAAAATGTCAAAGACGCCCACGCCCTATAATGACATTATCCATTAAAATAAATTCGATCAAATCTTTTCTATTGAAATTTGCACAATTGTAATTTTATTTCTATGTGAAATTAATATATAAAAGGTTTTTGGTAAAAGGTTTGGGCTAGACTACATTATAATATTGCCTTCAATGTTGAATGTGTACAGGTCTACAGAGATGCGGAAAGAGCTGCAGGCTTCGATGGATTAACTACTTACGACCTGGACTTAAACACGATGCAATTTCACTCCAAGAAGAGCAATTGATCATACAATTACAGTCCATTCTCGGTAACAGGTTACCTTTTTTCTTCTCTTTTCCCACACCCTCCTTCTTTGTGTAATTGTAGTCGTTCACATCAGTCTCTGCTCTTCCGTCGATTAACATGGGGAATGAATGGCATTGACGAGGCAGGTGGTCTCAAATTGCTACCCATTTGCCTGGACGCACGGACAACGAGATAAAAAATTATTGGAACTCTTACATCAAGAAGAAGCTCAGCTCGAAACACTCTACGGTACCCTTTTCCTCCTGCTCTGAAACCAACGGCAACAACTGCACAGAACTTAATATACCCTCACAATCAGGCAATACCTGTAAAACCAATTCAGTGTCTACCAATGCTCATGATGATTATAAGTCAGTTCACTCTGCCAAGCCGTTGCAAGTCATGTCGGAAGGGTTCCGGCACTCACTTTATAACATCTTTAAAACCAATACAGAAAATCAGCACTCTAGTGTTCCGGACGTATTGGATTTAAAGAATGAACAGGTACTAGAGGAAAACAACGTCTTTCCAATTGATCCAAACCCTACTAACAACGAGCAAATTTCTTATTCTCAGCTCTGGCTTACTTCTACTCACATCAATCATGGCTTCTCTCAGGTTTTTACATCTCCGCGTCTGCAAGCCCATGATCAAACGTATAATACTGCAAAATTATCCAGATGCTATCAGTTAATAGACTCCTGGACTACGTTGCCGCCTCATGAAGCGCCCAGCTCTGCCGTTAACAATTTAGGCTGTACCACCACCAGCCCTTCTCTTGTTGATATGGGCGACTCATTGAAAGATAACATTGTAAACGCTGGCCAGAAAATGATTGATGAAAATGAGAATAACATCATGATCGATTATTCGTCGTTCACAGCATCCTCTGGAATAACAGCATGGAGCGCCAGTCATTCCTATTCAAATGCCGCTGATTTTACAGATGTTTATCCTGGAGCTTATACAGCTCATATAGTGGAAGATTACGCGAGCCAGTTGCATGACACGACTCAACACCAATCATGCCAACCAAATAATTCCCGTTCCCAATTGAGTGCGCCAACAATTATATCGGCAGACGTTGATCGGTACTTMAACATTCAGCCTCAGCGTCAGTTTGATTGCAAGGATGATGTGAATTTGAGATATGATGAAGTAAATTTGGGAGTGAAAACATATATTAATATTCATAAGCAGGAGAGCTATCAGTTGCAGAAGATCGGAGGAATTCAGGTTGGTGATCAACGGGATTGCTTATCAATTCCTAATGAAGAAGCCGGAGGAGGAGAAAGTGGAACTTTCGAGTTGAAATGTGAAGGTGAGGCAGGTCCTGTTAGGGTTTGGGCACGGGAGGGCCATATGTACTATATCCATACTAATACCGCCGCTTCTTCTGCCTGTGCGTCCCTCCCGTAAATATACGAATCTAATTTCCGTAGGCCCACCAAATCCAATCTATGTCATCCGTTTAGCAGTCGCTTTCACATGTTTTCGCTTTTCTTTTTAAATGTGCAGACCAGATAAAGAAAAAGGAAGTGCTTGACTGTTTTTAATATGTAGAGAGCATCAAAGATGAAAATGTAAAAGGCTTATGAAATGAAGTAGTTTTCCTTTTAAAGAAGGGTGCAAAATCATTGAAATGAAGCAGTCTCTACACATTTTTATTTATTAGTGCAGGTATTTTTATTTATTACTAATTGCAACAAGTAATAAGTACAATATGGAAATTACTAATTTAAGTTGTATTAATAATTATATCAATATATTTAACACAATATCTAAAGTATACAATGAGAAACAAAATTGAAAATACATATACAAAGTTTTAACATCTTTTAAAAATTAAACTTACATATATAAATTTCAAACATCTTTGTAAATTTGAAGCATTATTCTTATCAGTGAAAGTTAAATAGTGATACTCTTATAATTTGGAAATACAATAAAAATCAATGATATGGTTGGTTGATAACAACAACAAAGTGGAGAAAATGCTTGCCATGGATAGCGTATTGATTTATTCTACTTTTATGTTTAGTCTCTCAAGAAAAATACACATGCATTAAAAAAAATTCATATCCACCACTATAAAGTGAGTAGTATTAATTTTTTTACTTAATAATATTTAGTGTAGTTTAGTCTTTGCTTTATAGTGATATTTTAATTAAATATAATGAATATATTTGTAATAAATTATGTATTTGTAATATTGGAAAAAAAATATTTACATCTTAATTTAATAGAATTTTAATTTAAAGCTCTTTATTTCGGAAACTAGTTCACAAATTCTCATTTTCTTGATGTTGAAGCTCTCAAAAAAACTCCCAAGTTCCCAAAAGAGTTCCAAGTGGATTGGGGACATTCCCTACTAGTTCCCAAGCTCTTGAAACATGGGGAAAGAGTTTCATAGATATTGAAAAAGCTAAGCTGGGAGCATTCGTGCAACTATGGAAAAAATGGGTAGGCATGTATGGAGAGACATTTCCTTATTTACATATATTTATAGGGATTGGCTAGTTGTTTTAAGAAATGGTTTGTGATATAAATTTACACGAATCACTAATTTTTGTTCATAATTCATTTCTACATGCAGAAATGAATTCAGCTTGCTCAAAAACTTCTAGAACACTCAAATTCTACACAAATAATCACTTAAATTTGTGAATCCAACAATTTCTCCCTCAATTTCTAATAAATATCTAGGTAAAAGATCTTCATTTTTTAGAATATTTAGCAAACAACATATTTATATATAAGTGAATTCATTATCATTAATGAATAATGTAACCGTCTTTGCTTATTCTTCTGCAGGAAATCGGAAGTAGATAACAATGGACATTAGTAGCTATTACGCCATGCCGTGTTATTCTTACCTCTTATTATGGAGAATTTTACAACTGATTTTTAGCATAAGCGTGTAATAAATCGAGATAAATATCTTGTAATGTCACTGCTACTATTTTTTTTTTTTTTACTCTTCTTTGGGTTCTGCTTACTTATAGCGTTTTATAAACGGATGTGATAACTGCAAGGAACTCGTAGCATTCCCATGTATATGTATATAGACCTTGAATTTCTATCGAAGAGTTTCGAATTGACTCTAGAAGCCTCATCGTTGGCGTCTTGTTAGCGATTGTTTTTCCTGTTGAAAATATACACATTGAAGTGTTGAAACAAGAGTGTTGAATTGCTTCTGGAAGCCTCGCCGTTGGTCTTGATTAAAGTTCTCACAATTGACTTTACTACTATATTTTGTTAATGAACACTTCCCTTTAGCATTTCCATTTTCAGTGATTGCAGTGTCAGTGTTTGTTGTTGCACTGTTCTCTTTACAAAGTTTAGTAAGAGCTCCGAGTTATCTCTTTAAAAAAATTTGAAGTTTTTGAACTTGCTTGTAGATGAATTGGAAAATCATCTCAAAACTGGGGTCTATGAGCACTGGATTTCAAATCATTTGTGGGATTTGTTTTGACAATTGATGTTCTCTATTATACATTGTATTTGGTCTAGGTTTATCCACATTGTATTTTGATTTAGGTTCAGATATATCAACATGTTGGATCTTTATCATTATCAGAGTTAGGTTTAGATATTTCATGATTTTACTGGAGCTTTATCTAAAATAGGTTTGGATTATTTAACAAAATGTTAGTTAATTTGAAGTTGGTTTGGAGTATTTATCTATAGTCTTGAGGTTTTAATTTAGTAGATTTATAATAGTTTCATTGCATGTAGGCATGTTTTTAAGATTTATTTCCTCTATGTTCAATAACTGTATCTGTCCCGTTTGGTCCTTAGCTTTTCCTCCCTAAAATTTCCATCTCGAGTCTGTTTCAAGTATGGTAGGGACCTCGTTTGCTAAGTCATGCCCACAAACTATTTGCTATCGTTGTGGGAGTTTATTAAAAAAGATTCCCTAAATACATGAGGAAAGAATGATTGTCCGAGAGAGATGCTGGATATTTGAAAGGATTTTGGTGATATGGAATGTGGGGAGTTATGGAAGGAACTTGATGAGACATAATTCACTTATTCATAAAAGGAAAAGACACTTTCCAAGAATATCTATCTACATTTTTTCGTTTATTCATCTTCTTCATTCACAATAAGAATAAGAAAAGACACTTTCCAAAAATATCTATCTACATCTTTTCGTATATTCATGCTCTTCACAATAAGAAAAGACACTTTCCAAGAATATCTATCTACATCTTTCTAGTTACTCATTATGTTCTTCACACACAATCATAGTGTTAAAAGACATTAAGCATTGGCTCTATTAATGGATATTTCTAATCAATTTTTCCATTTCTATTAATTTGTTGCACGGGTGTAATGGGTATTATGGAGGATTGATCCAATAATCAATAATGGCATGAATAGTGGGGGTTGAATTTCATAAGCAATGTTGTAGTTTAATGTTGGTATGTCATTTCAACTCATAAGACTTCGCTATAATTCGTCAATGAATAATTTCCTTTAAATTTTGAGTTTTTAAGTCATTGCAGTGTTTGTTATTACAATTTTTTCTTTACACAGTTTTGTAATAGCCTAGAATATTCATCCTATTATAAGTTTGTTTATTAGGTGTCCTATAATCTACTAATGGATACATTGGATTTATTATTATGTGTTATTTTAGAGACGAAAAAATTTAGGAAAAAAGTAAATAGATCCATATAATTTAATTCTTGACATCTATCACATATTCCTATTTTCTTGGTCAAACTATTAAATTTGGTATTGTAAAATATTTTTTTTTTTTAATTTTTTTTACAAAAACTGAAACATGTTTTATGATGCAGACCCCCTATCCTTCCTGAGGGTTGTGTGACCTCCTGGTCAGGATCTTTGATTCTGGAGTCGGAACGGTTCTCCTGGTCCCAAAACGGAACCTCTAACACTAAAACCACAGGTCCTTTCTCTTTGTTTTTCTCGCACCACCAAGTGTCAGGCTCAAACTCCCCACCTCTCGTGACTGTAGGCACAGCCACAGACTTAGCCCAAAAGGCGCGTCCCAGAAGGTGCTTCGCATTTCAGGGTTCTGGGGTTCCCAATTTAGCGACCCCTCGACTCTGCAAGTCCCGAAAGCCAATGAGGGCTAACGGAGTGGGTTCCTCCCTCTCCTATGTTCATGTGACCACATGCTCGTGAACACCCTTTCCTCCACAAGGCGCGCTCAACTCCTCCTTCTCGAATGCCGAAAGCATGATGCGTGAGATCTACGACCCAGATCAATCCCAGGCCGACGACTACGATCGTTTCGACGTTTCGCGTTTCACAACTTCACCCCGTACGAGGTTCAGTTACTCCTCCACTCGATCGTCGAATGTCAAATGTCGAAGCACCCCTCACTGCAAAGCGATGACTCTAAGCCTCCAAAGATCTGACGGCTCAGATCTTTTTGAGATTTCTCTGGTCGAGAGTTCTGCTCTTGCTCCGTGTGTTCCCGGTTATCGATATGGCGAAATGTTCCGCACCACCAATCAACGGCTCTTGTTCCTCCTCCCGATCAATGACTATGCTTGAATTGGTGTCTCCCCTTGAAGACTCTCCACCGTCCGTTCAGATTTTCGTGAGTCTTCCCCCCAGGACATATGCAACGTTAACATCTACGCCTCCTTCTTTGATTAGAAGGTTGTTGATTCTCCTCCGTGATCCAACGAGTGACAACGATCTTCCTTCCGAGCTTTTAACTTCTCAAACTTAGAAGATTTTCTAAGTCTCTGAAGGTTCTCCCTCGCTCTTCCTAGTGAATGGGTTCCTGGATCTCGATAACACTCTCTGGAGTGTTATTCCTCCTAAGATTTGTCTGTTGTAGACTTTCAATTTCCCACGCACTCCTTGCATCTAAGGGATCTCGATAGCTCATATCTACAGAATTTCTAACAGAGAAATTCATCCCGATCTCCTTGCACTCCTCTCTAGCTCGATGCACACCTTGCAAAGTTTCAAATGCAGAGAAACAATTGAACTAGAACACTAACATGCATAGTTCCATTCACTTTCTCATGAAAGCAAAAATGACAGGAAAACACACACAGTCCACACACCATACATTTGGATCAGTTTTCCTTTTCTTATATTCACAAGTGTCAAAATGACTACAAAACATATTTTGATTACAATAGCTTTGAAAGCTTGGGGCTTCTGCTAACTTGCAGTCCCCTCAGACTATTCTCCCCTATCTTACAACTCTCCCATCTGGGCATAAAACTTCTACTTATCTCAAAAAGATTTCTAGGGCTTCCCCTAGCTACTTGCCTACTCTAAAATTCACCCTATGCTATCTTAGTCCAGTCACACCTCAGAGTCGTAGTGGAAACACCTGCTCCAATTTCGATTTTCAAAACATGCCTCAAAGGGTAAAATTCGACACTAGTTCAAGCGCGCCGCCAAAGGTAAATTCTTGCGCTGAGTTAAGAAGGATTTCAAAATCGGTTGCAGCTACTAACGTTGAAGTTATGGAAGAACTCCCACGTGCTGAGTGGTTCTACCTCTGCGTGCTTGCCAATGATGCTCCTGCATCATACTCCCCTTGACAAAATTTCATGGACTCCTATCCATGAGCTCCTCTACTGATTTTCCCTGCTTCTGGATAGCAACTTCATTTTCCCAACTAGCATCTTCGATTGGGTGTCCCTTCCATTTGACCAGATACTCAAAATAGGTTTTCCTTCTAGTCTTCTTGCCAATCCTCTGATCAACAATTTTCTCCATTTGCAGATTTTCTGCCACAGGCATCTGTTTCTCCCACTGAATCTTTTCTTGAGCTTCTGACCCTTCTGTGTCATCTTTCCTGTATGGATACAAGTCTGAAACATTGAATATGGGCGAAATACCCACACCATCTGGCAGCTCAATCTCATAGGTGTTTTTATCAAACTTTCTCAAGATGTTACAATGTCCTATCTTTTTCATCTTCAACTTGTTGTATGTTCCCCTAGGGAACCTTTCCTTCCTGAGATGTGCTAAAATCTGATCTCCTACTTAAAATTGAAGTTTCCTGCGATGCTGATCAACTCTGTGCTTGTATTTATGGTTATAACTCTCCAACTGTCCTTTGATCTAGCTATGGAGTTTCTCCATCTCTGCAACAAAATCCTCTACTCCAACGCTCCTGATCTCACCCTATTCCAAGTCTCTCAACTCAAATACTCTCGGTGGTTGATTCCATATAGTATTTGGAATGGGCTCCTTCCATTGCTCCTGTTTGGTGAATCGTTGTATGCAAATTCTGCTTGTGGCAGAATCTAATCCCATTGGTTATGATGTTCAGTAATTAGACTCCTTAATAAATTCCCCAAACTTCTATTTACCAATTCAGTCTGCCCATATGTCTGAGGGTGATAAGATGAGTTGAAGGACTAATCCGTCCCCATCTTCTTCCACAATGTCCTCCAAAAGTGACCAACAATTTTTGTGTCTCTGTCCAAGACAATGCTTCTGGGTAGGTCGTGAAGTCTCACAACTTCTTTGAAAAATAGATTTGCAACATGCGTTGCATCACTGGTCTTCTGGCATGGGATGAAACGTGCCATCATTGAAAATCTATCCACCACCACAAATATGGAATCAAATCCTCTTTGTGTTCTTGACAATCCCAACACAAAATCCATGCTTATTGCATCCCAAGGCCTCTCTAGTATTGTTAATGGTTGATACAACCCAGTGTTCTGTATTTTCCCCTTTGCAGGTTGGAAGATTCTACATCTGTTCAAAAAATTTATCAGCTATGTTCTCATACCTGGCCAATAGTATGAGTAACTATGAAAATGTTTTATCATATCCAAAATGTCCAGCCAATCCTCCACTGTGTTTTTCCTTCAGAAGATTGTCCCTTATTGAACATTTTGGTATGCACAACTGATTTCCTATGAAGAACAGTCCTTCCTGAATCATGTACTCTATCCACTGACTTTTATATCTCAACATTAGCACATGCTTCATATGTCTCCTTCAAATCTACATCATCATGATACATGTCCTTAAGGTGTTCAAACCCTAAGGTCTTCACCTAGAATTCCTGCATGATCAAACATCTCATGCTTAATGCATCACGAACCTTGTTAGCATTCCCAACAATATGTTTTATGGAAAAAGTAAAATTTTGCATAAATTCAACCCATTTTGCATGCCTCTAATTCAGTTTTTCTTGTCTGGTTATGAATTGTAAAGCTTGGTTATCGCTATACAAGACAAACTCTTGTGGGACAAGATAATGCCTCCATTTCTTCAATGCTTGAATTATGGCATAGAACTCCTTGTCATATGTGGAGTATTTCTTCTTAGTCTCATTCATCTTCTCACTGAAATAGGCAACAGGTCTGTTATCCTGACTCAAAACTTCTCCTATTGCAACTCCACTTGCATCACATCTTACCTGAAATGTCTTCTCAAAATTCAGCAAGATCAGAATTGGTCATTCTGTTATCTTCTCCTTCAGTATATTGAATCTCCTTTCAGCCTCCTCTGTCCATTTAAAGGACTTGTGTCGCTTCTTCACTGTATCCATCATTGGCGCACAAATTCCACTGAAGTCTCTAATGAAATTCCTATAGAAGCTCGCTAATCCATGGAATCTCCTTACCTCGAACATGCTTCTTGGTAATGACCATTCTCTGATTGCTTCCACCTTCTCTAGATCCATCTTCAGTTCATTCAAAGAGATCACAAAACCTAAATAAATGAGTTTTGTCTTCATAAAAGAGGACTTCTTCAAATTGATTAATAGTTTCTCCTGCTGTAGCCTCCTCATTACCAGCGTTAGGTGCCTCAAATGCTCCTCTTTAGTCCCCATAAAGATCAGTATATCATCCAGATATACAACCACGAACTTGCCAATGAAATCTTTCATAATTTCATTCATCAACCTCATAAAAGTACTCGGGGCATTTGTTAAGCCAAATGGCATAGACAGCCACTCATATAGACATTCATTTTTCTTAAAGGTTGTTTTCCATTCATCACCTTCTCTCATTCTAATCTGGTGATATCCACTTTTCAGATCTATTTTAGAAAATAAGTTTGCTCCACTTAAGAAATCCATTAAATCATCCATTCTTGGTAAAGGAAATTTGTACCTGATGGTGATCTTGTTGATGGCTCTCGAGTCTGTGCACATTCTCCATCCTCCATCTTTCTTTGGGCTCAACACAGTTGGTAATGTGCATGGGCTCAAACTTTCTCTGACCAAACCTTTGTCTAGCAATTCTTAGACTTGGTTATTCACCTACTCATTCTCTCGAGGTGTTAATCTGTACGTTTCTTTGTTCGACAGACTTTCTCCTGGTATCAATTGAATATGATGATTGATACTCCTGATGGGTCGCAGTGAGTTTGGAATGCCATCCACCACTATATCAACAAAATTATCCAGCAACTCTTGAACTTCTTCAGGAAAATCATCCATTGATGTACTCATAAGGATGACTATGGGCTTCCTCACCATAGTGAACTGCATCTCCTGTTCTTCCTTGACTTATTTCATGAGTTCCTTCCCACTCATGAGTAGTATGCTTGTGTTGGCTTCCTCTTTTAGTCTCTTCTCCTCCATTGGCAGTAACATATGCATCCTACCACTCTTCTCTAGTGTATATGTGTTTTTCCTCCCATCATGAATGATATTTCTGTCAAACTGTCATGGCCTTCCCAATTGAATATGGCATACGTCCATGGGGATTACATCATACATGATTTCATCTTTATAACCTTCTATCTTAATTTCAACCAAGCATTGTTTAGTAATCATTACCTGGTGTCCTTTTTGAAACCATGAGACTTTGTATGGCCTTGGATGTGCGACTGTCTTCAACTCCAATTTCTCCACCATCTTTGTGGATACTAGGTTGTTAGTACTCCCACTGTCAATGTTCACCTTTCATACTCTATCCCTAGTCTTGCAAGTTGTCCTGAAGAGACTGTTTCTCTGCGCTGGCTTTTCAATTTCTGCCTCTGGTTTCAAGAGAACTTTTCTCAACATTAGGGATTCTCCATCCTATGCTCCCTCTGCCTCAACATTTCTTCGTTGGGCTTCTGATATGTGAGCTTCTCCTCTACCCTCTTCTTCTCGGGACATTCCCAAGACATGTGCCCTATCTTTCCATAGTTATGGCACCTTACTCCTCCTCTCCCTCTTCCTCTAGAAGAGTTTCTTCCACCACCTTGTCTTTCTCGAGAACTCCGTCCTCATTTCGAATGACTGTGTGGTTTCTTAGCCTCATCCTTAGAATGATGTGCTCTTTCACGGTTAAACCGCTTGTTTTTTATTGGGACCGAGCTTTTACCTCTTCCTTGATGACATTATTTTATGGTCAGCTTCTCCTTTGCCTTCAGTGCAAACTGATAAAAATCCTCCACGGTTATGACTGACATCATGATGAGCTCGTCTTGGATCTCATATCTCAATCCATTTATATATCTGGCAACGTTTTATTCATCTCCCTCCCTTTGTCCAGTTTTGATGTTTAGCCGATAAAACTCCTCGGTGTACTCCTTAACCGTCATCCATTTCTGTCTCAGGTTCTGTAGCTTCCTGAACAGATTGATCTGATAGTCCTTGGGTATGAACTTAGCCTTCATATTGGCAACCATTCTATCCCAACTCTTTATCCTCTATTTTCCTTTACTTCTTCTCTCAGCCTGCAGTTCGTCCCACCACAACGCTTCATGCCCTTTTAGCCTAGTGACCACCTGCTTCACCTTCTTCTCTTCATCGACATATTCATAGTCGAAGTGTTTTTCATTGGACCTTATCCAGTCCAACAATTATTCAGCATCAAGATTTCCCTCATATGTGGGAACATCTATTTTAGCTCTGCCTCCCAATCTGGCAATTACTTTCAGAAAACATCCTTCTGCAACATCCTCTCCTGTAGCTTCTTCAACCTCAACCTCTTCACTTTCTGCATCGCTGACATCCCCAACATTAGTTTCTCTTCTTTGCACTGCTTCCATTGTTTCCAATCTGGCACGAAGCTCTCGCATCTCCCTCTCTATAACATGGTTGGCTAAAGGTGCCTCCCGTATTCTTGGCGGCATTGTGTTGACTGCTTGTCACACACAGAGTACAACTCCGAGTTCTCTGTCTCTTCCTCTTTCTCTTTCACTTGGATTCTTTAGACGAAGAACAATCAGCTATGATACCACCTGATGCAGACCCCCTGTCCCTCCTGAGGGTTGTGTGACCTCCCGGTTAGGATATTTGATTCTGGAGTCGAAACAACTCTCCTGGTCCCAAAAGGGAACCTCTAACACTAAAACCACAGGTCCTTTCTCTTTGTTTTTCCCACGCCACCAAGGACCAAGCTCAAACTCCCGACCTCTCGTGACCATAGGCACAGCCACAGACTTATCCCAAAAGGCACGTCCCAAAAGACGCTTCACGTTTCAGGATTCTAGGGTTCTCGATGTAGTGACCCCTTGACTCTCCTAGTCCCGGAAGCCGATGAGGGATAACAGAGGGTGGGTTCCTCCCTCTCCTATGTTCACGTGACCACGTGCTCATGACCACCCCTTTCTCCAACGGGCACACTCAACTCCACCTTCCCAGACATCGAAAGCATGCCGCGTGAGATCTACATCCCAGATCAATCCTAGGCCGATGGTTATGATCGTTTTGGCATTTCACGTTTCGCGACTTCGCCTGACACAAGGTTCGGTTACTCCTCCACTCAATCGTCGAATGTCGAATTTCGAAGAACCCCTCACTGCATATCGATGGCTCTAAGCCTCCGAAGATATGACGGCTCAGATCTTTTCGATATTTCTTTGGTCGAGAGTTTCACTCTTGCTCCTTGTGTTCCTGGTTGTTGATATGAAAAAATGTTCCTCGCCACCGATCAACGGCTCTCATTCCTCCTCTCGATCAACAACTATATATGAATCAGTGTCTCCCCTTGATTACTCTCCACCTCCCGTTTAGACTTTCGTGAGTCTCCCCCCCTGAACATACGTAACGTTAGTGTTCATTCCTCTGTCTTTGATCGGAAGGTTGTTGATTCTCCTCTGTGATCCAATGGGTGACAACGATATTCCTCCCGAGCTTTTAACTTCTTAGACTTAGAATATTTTGTAATTCTCTAAAGGTTTGCCTTCGCTCCTCTTGGTGAATGGGTTTCTGGATCTCAATAACACTCTCTAAAGTGTTATTCCTTCTGAGCTTTGTCTACTGTAGACTTTCAATTTCCCATGCACTCCTTGCATCTAAGGGATCTAGATAGCTCAGATCTATGAGATTTCTCACTGAGGAATTCCTCCCAATCTCCTTGCATTCCTCTCTGACTCGATGCACACCTTGTATAACTTCAAATGAAGAGAAACAATTGAACTGGAACACTAACATGCACAGTTCCATTCACTTGCTCATGAAAGAAGAAATGACAGGAAAACACACACAGTCCACATAGCATACATTTGGATCAATTTTCCTTATGTTATATTCACAAGTGCCAAAATGGCTACAAAACATATTTTGATTACAATAGCTTTGAAATCTTAGGGCTTCTGTTAACTTGCAGTCCCCTTACACTATTCTCCCCTATCTTGCAACTCTGCCATCTGGGCATACAAACTTCTACTTAACTCAAAAAGATTTATAGGGTTTCCCCTGGCTACTTGCCTACTCTAAAATTCACCCTATGCTATCTTAGTCCAATCACACTTTAGAGTCGTAGTGGAAACTCCTACTCCACTTGCGATTTTCAAAACTTGCCTCAAAGGGTAAAATTCAGCACTAGTTCAAGCGCACTGCCAAAGGTAAATTGTGGTGTCGAGTTAAGGAGGATTTCAAAATCGGCTGCAGATGCTAACGTTGAATTTTTGGAAGAACTCCCACGTGCTGAGTGGTCCTGCCTCTGCGTGCTTGCAAATGATCCTCCTGCATCATTTTAAATATAAAAAGGTATAACCGAAGTCACTGGTTTACAAAAAGCGGGGTGTTGGATTGGTGACCCAACAACTAGAAAATCTGAAAGCTTGCTACATGGTCATGTTCCTAAAAGACTGTTATTATTGTTTAATAAAGACTAACTAGTCTAGCTATTGTTTACAAACTACAAATTGGCATAGCCATTGTTACAAAAAGTTTCGACTATTGGCGACTCTTACTGCTTCTTTTCCTCTGGAGCTTGAGTTGGTTCTTCTTTTGGAGGCATATACAGAGTGACATTCAGATCTAGGAGGATCGGGACGTCTCTTCTCTCATCTTCTTCACTTCGGCTTTGTCCTGCTATGTCCTGGGTTCTATTTCTATGCGATTCCTCATGTCTTTCCCCTTACCTTCTCAGGAAATCTACTTCGTCTTGAATCTGGCTCATTAGAGCTCTGTGTTGAGATAAGGTTTCTAATGTAAAATTTAGAGTGGTGTTATGTGCATATAGGAACATGGCCAGATGTTGGGTGGTGAGAAAGTTGTCATCCACCATTTCCTCCTCGCGATCATCATGTCCTCTGCATTGTTCCATGCTGGCATTTCCTCTAGATGACTTGGGATGTTGGAGAATTTTGGTGTAAAATTCTCCTGCAGTACCACTGCTACTGCCTGGATGATGACCTTGTGAGTGTTGTTGGGCTCTGACCGATCTTTCTAAGACCACTTCTATTATGCCTGAGATTTTTCTCAACCAATTCCAAACCAATTTCATCTATTTTCTATCTCCCTATGTAATTCCTCCTCTCTGGTTGTTCTTGTTATGTCTTTTTGACCAACCTATATTCTCATTGTGCTCTTGATTTATGGTCTTCCCCTTGACTATGCTTGTCCGACGATTTATGTGCTCTATACCTTGGCTTGAAATTCTAGGACTCTCCCCATCTCCTGTATTTCTATCTGAGTCACTTGCCTTCCCGTGGGTGTCTAAACATTGAATTGGGCTCTGAGCTCCCTGAATTTCCCATGTGACATCCATTCTTGATCGTGTTAGATGACTCCCCTGGGATAAGGTACACTGTCGTACCATCCTCTGCATGATTTAGAGCCTTACCTTAATCATTTCTCGATCCTTTAGCGCAAGTTCCATTAATGAAAGGATAAGAGGAGGGAAGGAGGGGCGAGGTGTAGATGACCTCATGTGCATGATCCCACGGGGGATAAACCTTTTGTTGCTTTTAAATCCTTGATTGCCTTATGCGACGTACTACTAATCCCATTCCTGGATTTGGCGAAGTACATTGCTCTGTGGGATTTGTTGGGAATTCATCCTGTCTAGATGTTGCGCTAGAGATTCTTGTGTGCTTGAATGTTGGGTGGGTTTCCTACATGTATGAGCTTGGGAATTGGAATAGTTAAGGAGGGGATAGAAATGTGGGCCTACCTTGAATTTCCAAGTGTCCTGTGCCTTTACATATGGCTTTGTTATACTTTTCATCTTCTCTCCAATTGTTGACTCAACGAACATGGTAGAAGAAGGGACGTATGCTCAAGATTGTGTCCTTGGTTGTGTCGATGATTCTCTTGATCATTGAGTTATTTGGGTTAGTTCTTTTAACAAAGTACCTGACGATCGTCTTGGAGTCCCCTATTATGAACAACTTTTCAATTTGGCGTTCTTTCTCTATTTGGGTCCCTTTGACTAGTGCATATGTATTTTCTTAATTGCTTCTCGTAGTTCCTAAATTCCATCAATAAGTAATCATCCTTTGTCCTCTAGGGCCGAATAGAACCCCTCCCACACCTACCTCCCATGGATTCCCTTTAGAAGGGCCATCAAAGAACAGTACATGACGTTTTTTAGTATTTAACCAATTTGTGAACTCTTGAGGAGTGTACTGAAGCTGCCAGCATGAACTATTTTTTGGAACGCATAAGGGGGGGGCTTCCTTAAGGTTTAGTTTGTTTAGCCATGCTTATTCTTTTGTTCTCATCAAATCCCCTTCATGTGTGATTTTTTTCTTGGCCGACAAGAATTCACTTAGTTGCCCGATGGCATTTATCGCTACTACCAGGGGGGAAGTGATTTTTCCTTTGAAAATCCTTTTATTTATTTCCAACCAAATTTGCCAGCAGACAAATTTTATCGATGCCTTCCAAGCTCGACTGAAATTTGATTTCCCTTCACGCGATCCTTTGTAATGTTTCACCCATTTTCCTAGCAGGCTTTTGTTGCTTGTTGTACTAGGAATTTGGGGGACTAAATCGCGATAAACATTGTTCATTACCTTTCTAATGAAATTGGAATACAATAACAAGTGATCTGTGCGTTCAAGACTATTAGTACACAAATCACACTTGAACGGGCCCATAAAACCTCTTTTGTTCAAATTATGCCCTGTTAGGATTTTTTTATGAGCTAGTTGCCAACAGAAGATGTTTATTGTTGGAAGGTTGTTTGGGTTCCAGATCTCTTTCCAGATGGTTGATTTGGTTGGGATATCCCAACATTCTAGGAGCTACTTGTATATCGAGTTCACTGTATATCCCTCTTTTCCTGAGCTTCTGTCGTCCTTTTGAATAACACGGACTGGGGAAGTTCTAAAGATTTCTAGGAGGAAATGTTTGGCTTCTTCTCTCAGGAAGGGGGGTACCTCACCTAGATTCCAACTTTCACAATTACCATTTGAATTCCAATTTGATATATCATACATGGTGGATCTTCCTTTAGTGGACATCCATAGCTTGAATTGATTCAGTGAGGGGATATTTGAGAGTATCCCACTCTCTGAATAGTTTTCCTCCTGAATCTTGATTTCTTTTCCATTTCGTGGGTTACAATTGAGGAAGGATTGTATTAACAAAACAAACGCTTGAATAAGTTTCCATATGGGAGAGCCTTTTTGTCCGATATCTACTTCTTCCACGCATCTTTTCCTATTTGTGGTCATGTACTTGTTGTAGAGTGTTTTTTTCCACTTTTGATTACCCGCCAGATTATCTCTGCTCCTGGAGCTAAGTTTATGTTTTACGGATCTCTTATGCCCAGCGCCTGATTTTCTTTAGGTGCACAGGTAATATCCCAATTAACCATATGGAAAAAAAAATTGTTATCGTTGCCTCCTTGCTAGAGAAATTTTCTTGTGACTTTGGCCAGTTCTTTCTTGACTCCAATTGGAGCGTAGATTGTTGAGAATTGGAAGATTGGGAAGGATGAGAGAACTACTTTTATTAGGACTACCCTTCCTGTTGGGTTTAACCATGTGGCTCCCCATATTTCAAATTGATCTTTTACTTTTTGGAGGATCCCATGCCATGCCTTCCCAGGGAGGGCTTTGATGTTGATCGGTGTACCTAAATAATTGAAGTATTTCTAGTCCATCATGAAGGGGAATTGAAGGATGTGGGATATTCTTTCCATTGTTCCCACTTTAACGTTCCAAGCGTAGATCTGGCTCTTCAGTTTGTTGATACGCCTTCCCGAGGCTTGTTCATACTGGTTGAGGACTAGTTTAAATCTTCAAGCCATTGTTTGGGAGGATCCCCCAAGGAGAAGAGTGTCATCAGAAAATTGGGAGTTTTTTATCCTTTTGACTCCCCTAGCAACTTTCAAACCTGAAATATTTCTAGTTGTCCTTTCTTTCTCCAGTCTTCTTTTTAAAGTTTCTTCCATGATCACATACAACAATGGTGAGAGAGGACACCCTTGTCTCAGACCTCTTGAAGCTTGAAAGAACAAAGATGGGTGGTTGTTGATCAAAGGCGCTATCCACGGGGAAAAAATACAAGCCTTGATCCAGGAGATAAAGGGGCTCTGGAAATCGAATTTTTTTAGCACCTCATAGAGAAATTCATGCTTAACTCTATCAAAGGAATTTTCCATATCTATTTTGATGATCATTCCTTTTTATTTATTCGTTACACTGGTATGGATTTATTCCTAGAACATGATTATGTTGTCCCAGATTTGTCTTTTAGTCACGAATCCCCCTTGGTTTGGGAGGATAATTCTTGGGAGGAGATGTTTTAACTTGTTGGAAATTATTTTGGTGAGAATTTTTTAGGAGACATTGCAATGGGAGATGGGTCGAAAACGATCAAAAGTGTTTGCATTTTTGGCTTTGGGGATCAGTGCAAGGAAGGAGGTATTGGTGGCTCCTCCTGTCTGGTAGGTCAATTGGACATATCTAATCATGCATAGTAGGTCCTTTCTAATGATTTCCCAACAATGTCTATATAAATGAGGAGTAAATCCATCTGACCCAGGTGCTTTATCTGGATCAAAGTGGAAAACTACTGTTGTTACTTCCTCTTCAGAGACTGTCTTTGTCAAGGTCTGATTATCCTAGTCTGTTATCAATTGAGGGATCGACTCCATGAACTGCATCCTCTGGTCTCTATTATCTTCTCCATCCTGAGTATAGAGGGTTTTTAAATGAGAAGATGCTTCTTTTCTTATCTCGTCAAAGGAGTTAATTATCTCCCCTGAGGTTGTTTTAATTTCTTCTGCTGAGTTCTTATGTTGTCTATCTTTGGTCTTCTTATGGAAGAAGGATGTATTTTTTTCCCCCTCTTGTAGCCACGAGGCTCTTGAATTTAGTCTCCATTCCTTTTATTCATTGTGTAGTGCTCTTAGGTAGTTTTGGAAGTGAGTTAGTTAAAACATAATAATATTTTATTTTATAAGAGAAGAGATTCTCTCTATACTAGACTTAGGAATTTAGTTGCAACTCAACATTACACTAAACCCAAGTAGAAATAAACCACCACTAGATGTATATCTCAGACCATAAGTAATGGTCCCTCTCATATACCTCAATATGTGCATTGTTTCCACCCAATGTCTCCGTCTCAGTTTAGTCATGAACTGACTCATTGCAATCATTGCATAGCATATATCTGGCCTAGTGTGGATCATGTACATCAATGATCCAATCAACTACCTATACATGGTGGGATCCACAAAATCTAAACCTGTATCAGAATCATGTAGCTTCTTCAGGTTGGTAACCATCGGAGTAGACATGGATTTGAAATCCATCATACCAAACCTCTTTAGTAAATCCACTGTGTATTTTCCTTGTGCCAGAAATATCTCAGACTATCTTTGGCACACTTCCAATCCTAGGAAGTAATGCATCAAGCCTAAGTCTTTCATCTCGAATTCTGAGGTTAGATCCCTCTTACACCAGGCTATTAGCCCTTCATTTCCTATTAGAAAGAGATCATCAACATACAGGATTAGTATGACAGGTTGGTTACCTCTTACCTTGAAGTATAAATTTGCATCAGCATCACTTTTTTGAAATCCCGGGCTTTTAAGAAAGCCATCAATCCTGTCATACCAAAATCTGGGAGCCTGCTTAAGACCATATAAGGCCTTCCTTAGCTTTCATACATGAGTGCCTTTGTTATGCAATATAAAACCATCTGGTTGTTCCACAAGGACCTCCTGTTCAATCTTTCCATTCAAGAATGATGTTTTTACATCCATTTGATGTAGTTTCCAACCTAGTACGGAAGCTAAAGAAATAATAGCTCGAATGGAGGTATACCTGGCTACAGGAGAAAAAGTCTCTTCGTAGTCGATTCCTTCTTTTTGAGTGAAGCCTCTGGCTACAAATATTGCTTTGAACGTTTCCACACTTCCATCAGCTGCATGTTTGATCTTATAGATTCATTTGGAAGAAACTATTGATTTGTCTTTTGGCCTTGGCACAATGTCCCAAACATTGTTCTTTATAATAGACCTGTATTCCTCAAGCATGGAATCCTTCCATACTTGTAATTTTTCTTCTCCTTCAAATGAAGAAGGTTCATAATCACTAATGATTCTCATTAGTGCAACATAGCCTCCAAACCTATGAGGCCTCTTCCTTTCCCTGAAATTTCTTTTGGGAGCAACTATCATTTCTGCTTCCCACACTATTTCTTTAAGCCACCCTGGATTCATTTTGGTTGGATGTTCTTCAAGAGTTATTTCTGACACTTCAGCAGGTTCTAGGGGCTCATTACTTGTCCCTTCACGAGGTTCCTCCCTCTGATCATCTGACTCTTCATTTTCAGAAGAGGGTGAAGTTGGTTGAACTACTTTTGAATCCTACTAAAGCTCTCTAGATTTCTGAAATGCGACTTCCTAATGGAAAGTCACATCTTTACTTACCTCTACTTTCCTCTGACCTGGTACATAAATCATGTAAGATTTGGATTTCTAACTGTACCCCACAAAAACCCCTTTCTTGCCTGAGGGTTCCATCTTTGTCCTATTTTCCTTAGGGACATGAATATACACACGACATCCAAATATCCTTAGATGCCCTACTTTAGGTTTGATCCCTAAGAAGACTTCTTCAGGAGTCTTGTCCTTCAAAATAGCATGTGGGCACCTGTTCTGAATATACAAGACAATGGAGGTAGCTTCTGCCCATGAAGAATTTGGTAGATCCTGGTCAAACATCATTTCTTTCGTCACCTCACAAATAGTCCTATTTTTCCTCTCAGAACCACCATTTTTCTGAGGGTTATATGGCACGGTCAACTATCTCTTGATTCCTGCCGACTTGCAGAAATCCTCAAACTGAAAAGATTAAAACTCTCCTCCATTGTCTTTTCTAAGGATTCTGATGTGTTTCCCTGTCTTCTTTTCAATAAAGGCTTTATATTCTTTGAATTTATCAAATGTGTCACTTTTAGCTTTAAGAAAATATATCTAACATTTTCTTGAGTAATCATCAATAAAAATTACATAATACAAACAACCACTGAGTGAGGGAGATGACATGGGACCACATACATCAGAATGAACCAGATCTAAGATGCGATGAGCTATGTTGTCACTACTAGGAAATGATTTCTTTATATTTTTACCTAGCATGCATCCCTTAGAAATTTCATTTTTACTAAGAAAAATATAGGGCATGCTACATACCATGTCCTGTAGATCTGGAAGAGATTTGTAATGAATATCTCCAAGTATTATGTGCCACAACTCGCTGGAGCTAGTTGCATCATGAGCCAATGCTTGAACTGACTATCTTGACATGATGTACAATCCTCCACTGCGAGTTCCAATGGGTTATGATGTACTTAAGTGGCTACCTTTAGCCCATAGTAGTGCCTTTGTGTCCTTGAAGATCACCCAATATCTCTTTTCCTCAAGGGTTGCAACTGATAGTAGATTATTTTTTAGCCTTGGAACATATAATACTTCATCAACATGAAGTCTAGCCCCAGATTCCAATATGAAAGAGATAGAGCCTACTCCCGCTATCTTGTAACATTTTTCATCCCCAAGTTCGACATGCTCTGCAAAAGATTTTGTCTCAAAATCTGAGAGGATCTCCTTGTACCCTGTCATGTACTTTGATGCACCATTGTCTACTAACCAAGTTTTTGGCCCCGTGGAAACTGAACTGGATAAAGCAGAAACCAGATAATATTCTTTCCTATTTTCTTTCTCATTAGAAGGACTTTTCTGACTTCTTTTGGATTCATCATCCTCGACAGTTGAGGCATGATGTTTCCCTTTCCTAGGATATTTCTTTCTAAATCAACAATATTTAGCAAAATGACCCAACTTATTACAACTAAAGCATTTAATCTTAGATGTATCAATATTCTTGCCTTTGAATGTACCTTTGATGTTTGTCTTCCATTGAGAGCCTTTCTGGAAAGTGCCTTTCTTCTTTCCCTTGAATATTGATGTTAAAACCGAGTGCTCTTCTTTCGTTGGATTGCTCTTGGTAGCTATGCGACTCTCCTCCTGGAGGAAATCATGACATAACCTCTCAAATGTGGGTTGAATCTCTCTCCCACTTACATTGGATAAGAAGGTCTCTCATGAAGAAGGAAGACCATCGAAAATGGCCTGCACTAAATCATCATCGTCCACTGTCACCCCTGTGACCAAAAGATAATATCTGATCTGAGCTATCCTAGAATAGGAAGATGCCACTGATTCACCTTTCTCGATATTCAAATACTTAATCTTCTGCTTAAGTGTCCTCTTCTGACTTGGAGCCTGTTTCTCATACAGATTCACCAAGGTATCCATACAGTCCTTGGCAGTCATCAACGAAGTCATTGCAGGCATTATACTATCTTTGACTAAGTCAAAGATGATTTGCTTGGCCTTTGCTTGACTCTTCCTGAAAGTTGTTCTTCCTGCATTATTCATTGGTTCCTCCAACATTGTGGTCACATACTACTCAAGATCATGCTCTTGCAAGATATTTGTTATACGAAGCTTCCACACATTAAAGTTGGTAGCTCCTTCGAGCCTATCTTCGGCCCTGATTGAAATGGAAGATGCCATGGTCCTCACACTAGAAACTTAATCAAGATCGCTTGGATATGTGTGTACCTGTTGTTGCACTTCAACACGTTTGACACACCCTAAGCTCTGATACCATTTTAGATTATGAGCTTGATTTCTTATGCGGATTAATTCTTTTATTTTCTTCAATACTTTGATTCCATCTTAATACGCTTCAACAATTTCAAATTATAATATAACATAAATAATTATGTATATAAGTAAACATGCATATCAACAACACATATAACCTGGGAAACCTTGTACAGGGAGAAAAACCCCAGCAAAAAATATTCCTTTATTGCATTAATAATGTAAGATCTCTTACAAATATCCAGCATGAATGTACTTCTCTAAAAGAGCTTGCCAAGATGACTCTGACCTGGCAAAGACTTACAAGACCTTGTTTAAATACACCTTTGATATTCTTCCTCTTTATCACTGATGTGCTCCTCTATTACTTCACCCTCAACCTGCATATGAAAACTCTGTTTCAAAATTGTATTGCAAAACTGTCTTGAAGAGAGGATTCAACCTCTTCTTATATAGGCTGAAGAGGGGTAGATGAGAAGCTCGAAATAGTAACCTGATTACATGCATTAGTCATAACTCAGCTTCATCCGTTAGTTCCAACTTAGAACTAGACTTGATATTGGTTACAACTCAGCATTACAGTTTAGTTTGAACTTAGAACTAGACTTGAGACTAACATGCTTTAGTTCGAACTTAGAACTAGACTTAATTCTTTAGTTCCAACTCAACATTACCCTTTAGTTCTAAAATATAACTAGACTCAAGACTTTAGTTGCAACTTAGCATTACACTTTAGTTCTAGACTCATGACTTTAGTTGCAGCTCAACATTACTAAAAATAGAACTAGACTCAAGACTTTAGTTGCAAGTCAACATTACACTTTAGTTCTAACATAGAACTAGACTCAAGACTTTAGTTACAACTCTTGACAAGGCAATTCGAAATTCTCTTCACGGTGGATAATGTTTACACATACCAACGCACTAGAT